>JAQOOF010000134.1:0-58394 GCA_029931835.1 Etheostoma nigrum
AACAAGCTTAAAACGTCACAATAAGCTTAGAAGAGGCCGAAACGCACGTTTCCAGCATGGAGATGTGTGTATAGCAGCTACTGTTAAGAAACTAGTGCAACACTGTTGAAATGACAGTAACAAGCTTAAAACGTCACAATAAGCTTAGAAGAGGCCGAAACGCACGTTTCCAGCATGGAGATGTGTGTATAGCAGCTACTGTTAAGAAACTAGTGCAACACTGTTGAAATGACAGTAACAAGCTTAAAACGTCACAATAAGCTTAGAAGAGGCCGAAACGCACGTTTCCAGCATGGAGATGTGTGTATAGCAGCTACTGTTAAGAAACTAGTGCAACACTGTTGAAATGACAGTAACAAGCTTAAAACGTCACAATAAGCTTAGAAGAGGCCGAAACGCACGTTTCCAGCATGGAGATGTGTGTATAGCAGCTACTGTTAAGAAACTAGTGCAACACTGTTGAAATGACAGTAACAAGCTTAAAACGTCACAATAAGCTTAGAAGAGGCCGAAACGCACGTTTCCAGCATGGAGATGTGTGTATAGCAGCTACTGTTAAGAAACTAGTGCAACACTGTTGAAATGACAGTAACAAGCTTAAAACGTCACAATAAGGTTAGAAGAGGCCGAAACGCACGTTTCCAGCATAGAGATGTGTGTATAGCAGCTACTGTTAAGAAACTAGTGCAACACTGTTGAAATGACAGTAACAAGCTTAAAACGTCACAATAAGCTTAGAAGAGGCCGAAACGCACGTTTCCAGCATGGAGATGTGTGTATAGCAGCTACTGTTAAGAAACTAGTGCAACACTGTTGAAATGACAGTAACAAGCTTAAAACGTCACAATAAGCTTAGAAGAGGCCGAAACGCACGTTTCCAGCATGGAGATGTGTGTATAGCAGCTACTGTTAAGAAACTAGTGCAACACTGTTGAAATGACAGTAACAAGCTTAAAACGTCACAATAAGCTTAGAAGAGGCCGAAACGCACGTTTCCAGCATGGAGATGTGTGTATAGCAGCTACTGTTAAGAAACTAGTGCAACACTGTTGAAATGACAGTAACAAGCTTAAAACGTCACAATAAGGTTAGAAGAGGCCGAAACGCACGTTTCCAGCATAGAGATGTGTGTATAGCAGCTACTGTTAAGAAACTAGTGCAACACTGTTGAAATGACAGTAACAAGCTTAAAACGTCACAATAAGCTTAGAAGAGGCCGAAACGCACGTTTCCAGCATGGAGATGTGTGTATAGCAGCTACTGTTAAGAAACTAGTGCAACACTGTTGAAATGACAGTAACAAGCTTAAAACGTCACAATAAGCTTAGAAGAGGCCGAAACGCACGTTTCCAGCATGGAGATGTGTGTATAGCAGCTACTGTTAAGAAACTAGTGCAACACTGTTGAAATGACAGTAACAAGCTTAAAACGTCACAATAAGCTTAGAAGAGGCCGAAACGCACGTTTCCAGCATGGAGATGTGTGTATAGCAGCTACTGTTAAGAAACTAGTGCAACACTGTTGAAATGACAGTAACAAGCTTAAAACGTCACAATAAGCTTAGAAGAGGCCGAAACGCACGTTTCCAGCATGGAGATGTGTGTATAGCAGCTACTGTTAAGAAACTAGTGCAACACTGTTGAAATGACAGTAACAAGCTTAAAACGTCACAATAAGCTTAGAAGAGGCCGAAACGCACGTTTCCAGCATGGAGATGTGTGTATAGCAGCTACTGTTAAGAAACTAGTGCAACACTGTTGAAATGACAGTAACAAGCTTAAAACGTCACAATAAGGTTAGAAGAGGCCGAAACGCACGTTTCCAGCATAGAGATGTGTGTGTATAGCAGCTACTGTTAAGAAACTAGTGCAACACTGTTGAAATGACAGTAACAAGCTTAAAACGTCACAATAAGCTTAGAAGAGGCCGAAACGCACGTTTCCAGCATGGAGATGTGTGTATAGCAGCTACTGTTAAGAAACTAGTGCAACACTGTTGAAATGACAGTAACAAGCTTAAAACGTCACAATAAGCTTAGAAGAGGCCGAAACGCACGTTTCCAGCATGGAGATGTGTGTATAGCAGCTACTGTTAAGAAACTAGTGCAACACTGTTGAAATGACAGTAACAAGCTTAAAACGTCACAATAAGCTTAGAAGAGGCCGAAACGCACGTTTCCAGCATGGAGATGTGTGTATAGCAGCTACTGTTAAGAAACTAGTGCAACACTGTTGAAATGACAGTAACAAGCTTAAAACGTCACAATAAGCTTAGAAGAGGCCGAAACGCACGTTTCCAGCATGGAGATGTGTGTATAGCAGCTACTGTTAAGAAACTAGTGCAACACTGTTGAAATGACAGTAACAAGCTTAAAACGTCACAATAAGCTTAGAAGAGGCCGAAACGCACGTTTCCAGCATGGAGATGTGTGTATAGCAGCTACTGTTAAGAAACTAGTGCAACACTGTTGAAATGACAGTAACAAGCTTAAAACGTCACAATAAGCTTAGAAGAGGCCGAAACGCACGTTTCCAGCATGGAGATGTGTGTATAGCAGCTACTGTTAAGAAACTAGTGCAACACTGTTGAAATGACAGTAACAAGCTTAAAACGTCACAATAAGATTAGAAGAGGCCGAAACGCACGTTTCCAGCATGGAGATGTGTGTATAGCAGCTACTGTTAAGAAACTAGTGCAACACTGTTGAAATGACAGTAACAAGCTTAAAACGTCACAATAAGCTTAGAAGAGGCCGAAACGCACGTTTCCAGCATGGAGATGTGTGTATAGCAGCTACTGTTAAGAAACTAGTGCAACACTGTTGAAATGACAGTAACAAGCTTAAAACGTCACAATAAGCTTAGAAGAGGCCGAAACGCACGTTTCCAGCATGGAGATGTGTGTATAGCAGCTACTGTTAAGAAACTAGTGCAACACTGTTGAAATGACAGTAACAAGCTTAAAACGTCACAATAAGATTAGAAGAGGCCGAAACGCACGTTTCCAGCATGGAGATGTGTGTATAGCAGCTACTGTTAAGAAACTAGTGCAACACTGTTGAAATGACAGTAACAAGCTTAAAACGTCACAATAAGCTTAGAAGAGGCCGAAACGCACGTTTCCAGCATGGAGATGTGTGTATAGCAGCTACTGTTAAGAAACTAGTGCAACACTGTTGAAATGACAGTAACAAGCTTAAAACGTCACAATAAGCTTAGAAGAGGCCGAAACGCACGTTTCCAGCATGGAGATGTGTGTATAGCAGCTACTGTTAAGAAACTAGTGCAACACTGTTGAAATGACAGTAACAAGCTTAAAACGTCACAATAAGCTTAGAAGAGGCCGAAACGCACGTTTCCAGCATGGAGATGTGTGTATAGCAGCTACTGTTAAGAAACTAGTGCAACACTGTTGAAATGACAGTAACAAGCTTAAAACGTCACAATAAGCTTAGAAGAGGCCGAAACGCACGTTTCCAGCATGGAGATGTGTGTATAGCAGCTACTGTTAAGAAACTAGTGCAACACTGTTGAAATGACAGTAACAAGCTTAAAACGTCACAATAAGCTTAGAAGAGGCCGAAACGCACGTTTCCAGCATGGAGATGTGTGTATAGCAGCTACTGTTAAGAAACTAGTGCAACACTGTTGAAATGACAGTAACAAGCTTAAAACGTCACAATAAGGTTAGAAGAGGCCGAAACGCACGTTTCCAGCATAGAGATGTGTGTATAGCAGCTACTGTTAAGAAACTAGTGCAACACTGTTGAAATGACAGTAACAAGCTTAAAACGTCACAATAAGCTTAGAAGAGGCCGAAACGCACGTTTCCAGCATGGAGATGTGTGTATAGCAGCTACTGTTAAGAAACTAGTGCAACACTGTTGAAATGACAGTAACAAGCTTAAAACGTCACAATAAGCTTAGAAGAGGCCGAAACGCACGTTTCCAGCATGGAGATGTGTGTATAGCAGCTACTGTTAAGAAACTAGTGCAACACTGTTGAAATGACAGTAACAAGCTTAAAACGTCACAATAAGCTTAGAAGAGGCCGAAACGCACGTTTCCAGCATGGAGATGTGTGTATAGCAGCTACTGTTAAGAAACTAGTGCAACACTGTTGAAATGACAGTAACAAGCTTAAAACGTCACAATAAGCTTAGAAGAGGCCGAAACGCACGTTTCCAGCATGGAGATGTGTGTATAGCAGCTACTGTTAAGAAACTAGTGCAACACTGTTGAAATGACAGTAACAAGCTTAAAACGTCACAATAAGGTTAGAAGAGGCCGAAACGCACGTTTCCAGCATAGAGATGTGTGTATAGCAGCTACTGTTAAGAAACTAGTGCAACACTGTTGAAATGACAGTAACAAGCTTAAAACGTCACAATAAGCTTAGAAGAGGCCGAAACGCACGTTTCCAGCATGGAGATGTGTGTATAGCAGCTACTGTTAAGAAACTAGTGCAACACTGTTGAAATGACAGTAACAAGCTTAAAACGTCACAATAAGCTTAGAAGAGGCCGAAACGCACGTTTCCAGCATGGAGATGTGTGTATAGCAGCTACTGTTAAGAAACTAGTGCAACACTGTTGAAATGACAGTAACAAGCTTAAAACGTCACAATAAGCTTAGAAGAGGCCGAAACGCACGTTTCCAGCATGGAGATGTGTGTATAGCAGCTACTGTTAAGAAACTAGTGCAACACTGTTGAAATGACAGTAACAAGCTTAAAACGTCACAATAAGCTTAGAAGAGGCCGAAACGCACGTTTCCAGCATGGAGATGTGTGTATAGCAGCTACTGTTAAGAAACTAGTGCAACACTGTTGAAATGACAGTAACAAGCTTAAAACGTCACAATAAGCTTAGAAGAGGCCGAAACGCACGTTTCCAGCATGGAGATGTGTGTATAGCAGCTACTGTTAAGAAACTAGTGCAACACTGTTGAAATGACAGTAACAAGCTTAAAACGTCACAATAAGCTTAGAAGAGGCCGAAACGCACGTTTCCAGCATGGAGATGTGTGTATAGCAGCTACTGTTAAGAAACTAGTGCAACACTGTTGAAATGACAGTAACAAGCTTAAAACGTCACAATAAGGTTAGAAGAGGCCGAAACGCACGTTTCCAGCATAGAGATGTGTGTATAGCAGCTACTGTTAAAGGTTCAGTAGGTAACTTTTGTAAAAATGTATTTTTTACATATTTGTTAAAACTGTCACTATGCCCTGACAGTAGAATATGAGACAGATAATCTGTGAAAAAATTAAGCTCCTATGGCTCCTCCCTGTGTCCCTGATGCCATTTGGCAGAAATGCACCGCTCCCGGTCAGAAACAGCCAATCAGAGCCAGTAGAACTGTCTTAGCAGTGTCAATCACTCTCGTGTACGCGCTGCTCATAACCCCCCCCCCCTCCCCCCGCACAGCGCGTACCGTGTTCAAGCTCAAGATTGCCAGTGTGCTGCAGCTGTGCTAATCGCGGAGAAACAACTTTTCAGGAAAACTGCCAATTTCTCGAGTGACACCTGCTCAGAAAACAAAGACGGGCAAACAGAAGAAGACCGATGACGAAAAGCGAGCTAAAAAGAAAGAATTAAACCGAGCCGAAATAAAACGAGGGTCAACCTCGTAGCGGTTTTTCAGAGGCGGAGGGAGCTACGCCTCCTGAAAGGATTCAACACGGATTCAATCAGAGCTAGCCACATTTCTGCTTGACATGTAAGTATCCCTGCTGGATTTGTTTCATTTATTAATAACCAGCTACACAACTAAGCTAGCGATGGTTACAGTATCGCTGGTGATAGCGCACATCTCATTTTACTCTGTAGCTTGTTGCTAGCTAAGTCTAACAGTTAGCTTGTTAGCTTGTAGCACGGCAGGAATGTTGTAGCTAACTCGTTCACCCTCAGTATAAGCCATATTGTTTCGATCCCTACATTTAGTAAGCCTAAATGTGTTTTTGTCGATCATAATTAAATGCAGCTATGGTGAAACTACTTTAATTGTGCGCTGTCCCTGCCCCTGTTTCTTCCCCCTCAGGATTGTAAATCAAATGTCTGACACACATTCTTTATGCTCCTCCAACAGGTCAGACATTGCCCCAGACACAGAGGCACGTGAAGGAATCGTCTTTCAGTCCAAATCAAGATGTTCAGTATTTCCTTGTGTGTACTTTGCAAAAAAAAGCTGATTTATTTGACCCATATGCAAAATAAAACCTAAGACATATTTCTAAGATGTTGTTATTCCTTGGCTTAGTGAGCTTCCTCAGTGATTCATCATTCCTACTGAAAGTTTAGTGTTTTAAATTGATCCAAAAGGTAATTCAGTAATGTACTGTGTAAAGTGCTGCTTTTGTTCTCACAAATGAGCGATTACATAAACATTTTTAATCCCTTTTTTATTGAAAAATATTTCCAAAACTTTTAATAAAAATATTTTAAATAAGCAATTTTTTTACATAAAGTTTTAAAAGCACAGCACACAACAGCTAAACCCTTCTCAGAATAAAGCCCCTGTATTGTGTGGAAAGCATCGGTGGCCCTGCTTACTAGCCTGCGCGTTCACGGCAGGCTCGAGGAGCTGTGGAGGGGGGGGCTGTAGCGCAGCAGAGAGCAAGGGGGAGGAGCCTGTAAGGTGTGCTTGTTCAAATTTTTAGGCTAAGTCCACGTTTCCTCAAAACTACCTACTGCAGCTTTAAGAAACTAGTGCAACACTGTTGAAATGACAGTAACAAGCTTAAAACGTCACAATAAGCTTAGAAGAGGCCGAAACGCACGTTTCCATTATGGAGATGTGTGTATAGCAGCTACTGTTAAGAAACTAGTGCAACACTGTTGAAATGACAGTAACAAGCTTAAAACGTCACAATAAGCTTAGAAGAGGCCGAAACGCACGTTTCCAGCGTGGAGATGTGTGTATAGCAGCTACTGTTAAGAAACTAGTGCAACACTGTTGAAATGACAGTAACAAGCTTAAAACGTCACAATAAGCTTAGAAGAGGCCGAAACGCACGTTTCCAGCATGAAGATGTGTGTATAGCAGCTACTGTTAAGAAACTACTGTAACACTGTTGAAATGACAGTAACAAGCTTAAAACGTCACAATAAGCTTAGAAGAGGCCGAAACGCACGTTTCCAGCATAGAGATGTGTGTATAGCAGCTACTGTTAAGAAACTAGTGCAACACTGTTGAAATGACAGTAACAAGCTTAAAACGTCACAATAAGCTTAGAAGAGGCCGAAACGCACGTTTCCAGCATAGAGATGTGTGTATAGCAGCTACTGTTAAGAAACTAGTGCAACACTGTTGAAATGACAGTAACACGCTTAAAACGTCACAATAAGCTTAGAAGAGGCCGAAACGCACGTTTCCAGCATGGAGATGTGTGTATAGCAGCTACTGTTAAGAAACTAGTGCAACACTGTTGAAATGACAGTAACAAGCTTAAAACGTCACAATAAGCTTAGAAGAGGCCGAAACGCACGTTTCCAGCATAGAGATGTGTGTATAGCAGCTACTGTTAAGAAACTATTGCAACACTGTTGAAATGACAGTAACAAGCTTAAAACGTCACAACAAGCTTAGAAGAGGCCGAAACGCACGTTTCCAGCATGGAGATGTGTGTATAGCAGCTACTGTTAAGAAACTAGTGCAACACTGTTGAAATGACAGTAACAAGCTTAAAACGTCACAATAAGCTTAGAAGAGGCCGAAACGCACGTTTCCAGCATGGAGATGTGTGTATAGCAGCTACTGTTAAGAAACTAGTGCAACACTGTTGAAATGACAGTAACAAGCTTAAAACGTCACAATAAGCTTAGAAGAGGCCGAAACGCACGTTTCCAGCATGGAGATGTGTGTATAGCAGCTACTGTTAAGAAACTAGTGCAACACTGTTGAAATGACAGTAACAAGCTTAAAACGTCACAATAAGCTTAGAAGAGGCCGAAACGCACGTTTCCAGCATGGAGATGTGTGTATAGCAGCTACTGTTAAGAAACTAGTGCAACACTGTTGAAATGACAGTAACAAGCTTAAAACGTCACAATAAGCTTAGAAGAGGCCGAAACGCACGTTTCCAGCATGGAGATGTGTGTATAGCAGCTACTGTTAAGAAACTAGTGCAACACTGTTGAAATGACAGTAACAAGCTTAAAACGTCACAATAAGCTTAGAAGAGGCCGAAACGCACGTTTCCAGCATGGAGATGTGTGTATAGCAGCTACTGTTAAGAAACTAGTGCAACACTGTTGAAATGACAGTAACAAGCTTAAAACGTCACAATAAGCTTAGAAGAGGCCGAAACGCACGTTTCCAGCATGGAGATGTGTGTATAGCAGCTACTGTTAAGAAACTAGTGCAACACTGTTGAAATGACAGTAACAAGCTTAAAACGTCACAATAAGGTTAGAAGAGGCCGAAACGCACGTTTCCAGCATGGAGATGTGTGTGTAGCAGCTACTGTTAAGAAACTAGTGCAACACTGTTGAAATGACAGTAACAAGCTTAAAACGTCACAATAAGCTTAGAAGAGGCCGAAACGCACGTTTCCAGCATGGAGATGTGTGTATAGCAGCTACTGTTAAGAAACTAGTGCAACACTGTTGAAATGACAGTAACAAGCTTAAAACGTCACAATAAGCTTAGAAGAGGCCGAAACGCACGTTTCCAGCATAGAGATGTGTGTATAGCAGCTACTGTTAAGAAACTAGTGCAACACTGTTGAAATGACAGTAACACGCTTAAAACGTCACAATAAGCTTAGAAGAGGCCGAAACGCACGTTTCCAGCATGGAGATGTGTGTATAGCAGCTACTGTTAAGAAACTAGTGCAACACTGTTGAAATGACAGTAACAAGCTTAAAACGTCACAATAAGCTTAGAAGAGGCCGAAACGCACGTTTCCAGCATGGAGATGTGTGTATAGCAGCTACTGTTAAGAAACTAGTGCAACACTGTTGAAATGACAGTAACAAGCTTAAAACGTCACAATAAGCTTAGAAGAGGCCGAAACGCACGTTTCCAGCATGGAGATGTGTGTATAGCAGCTACTGTTAAGAAACTAGTGCAACACTGTTGAAATGACAGCAACAAGCTTAAAACGTCACAATAAGGTTAGAAGAGGCCGAAACGCACGTTTCCAGCATAGAGATATGTGTATAGCAGCTACTGTTAAGAAACTAGTGCAACACTGTTGAAATGACAGCAACAAGCTTAAAACGTCACAACAAGCTTAGAAGAGGCCGAAACGCACGTTTCCAGCATAGAGATGTGTGTATAGCAGCTACTGTTAAGAAACTAGTGCAACACTGTTGAAATGACAGTAACAAGCTTAAAACGTCACGATAAGGTTAGAAGAGGCCGAAACGCACGTTTCCAGCATGGAGATGTGTGTGTAGCAGCTACTGTTAAGAAACTAGTGCAACACTGTTGAAATGACAGTAACAAGCTTAAAACGTCACAATAAGCTTAGAAGAGGCCGAAACGCACGTTTCCAGCATGGAGATGTGTGTATAGCAGCTACTGTTAAGAAACTAGTGAAACACTGTTGAAATGACAGTAAAAAGCTTAAAACATCACAATAAGGTTAGAAGAGGCCGAAACGCACGTTTCCAGCATAGAGATGTGTGTATAGCAGCTACTGTTAAGAAACTAGTGCAACACTGTTGAAATGACAGTAACAAGCTTAAAACGTCACAATAAGCTTAGAAGAGGCCGAAACGCACGTTTCCAGCATGGAGATGTGTGTATAGCAGCTACTGTTAAGAAACTAGTGCAACACTGTTGAAATGACAGTAACAGGCTTAAAACGTCACAATAAGATTAGAAGAGGCCGAAACGCACGTTTCCAGCATGGAGATGTGTGTATAGCAGCTACTGTTAAGAAACTAGTGCAACACTGTTGAAATGACAGTAACAAGCTTAAAACGTCACAATAAGCTTAAAAGAGGCCGAAACGCACGTTTCCAGCATGGAGATGTGTGTATAGCAGCTACTGTTAAGAAACTAGTGAAACACTGTTGAAATGACAGTAACAAGCTTAAAACATCACAATAAGGTTAGAAGAGGCCGAAACGCACGTTTCCAGCATAGAGATGTGTGTATAGCAGCTACTGTTAAGAAACTAGTGCAACACTGTTGAAATGACAGTAACAAGCTTAAAACGTCACAATAAGCTTAGAAGAGGCCGAAACGCACGTTTCCAGCATGGAGATGTGTGTATAGCAGCTACTGTTAAGAAACTAGTGCAACACTGTTGAAATGACAGTAACAAGCTTAAAACGTCACAATAAGCTTAGAAGAGGCCGAAACGCACGTTTCCAGCATGGAGATGTGTGTATAGCAGCTACTGTTAAGAAACTAGTGCAACACTGTTGAAATGACAGTAACAAGCTTAAAACGTCACAATAAGATTAGAAGAGGCCGAAACGCACGTTTCCAGCATGGAGATGTGTGTATAGCAGCTACTGTTAAGAAACTAGTGCAACACTGTTGAAATGACAGTAACAAGCTTAAAACGTCACAATAAGCTTAGAAGAGGCCGAAACGCACGTTTCCAGCATGGAGATGTGTGTATAGCAGCTACTGTTAAGAAACTACTGTAACACTGTTGAAATGACAGTAACAAGCTTTTAACGTCACAATAAGCTTAGAAGAGGCCGAAACGCACGTTTCCAGCATGGAGATGTGTGTATAGCAGCTACTGTTAAGAAACTAGTGCAACACTGTTGAAATGACAGTAACAAGCTTAAAACGTCACAATAAGCTTAGAAGAGGCCGAAACGCACGTTTCCAGCATGGAGATGTGTGTATAGCAGTTACTGTTAAGAAACTAGTGCAACACTGTTGAAATGACAGTAACAAGCTTAAAACGTCACAATAATCTTAGAAGAGGCCGAAACGCACGTTTCCAGCATGGAGATGTGTGTGTAGCAGCTACTGTTAAGAAACTAGTGCAACACTGTTGAAATGACAGTAACAAGCTTAAAACGTCACAATAAGCTTAGAAGAGGCCGAAACGCACGTTTCCAGCATGGAGATGTGTGTATAGCAGCTACTGTTAAGAAACTACTGTAACACTGTTGAAATGACAGTAACAAGCTTAAAACGTCACAATAATCTTAGAAGAGGCCGAAACGCACGTTTCCAGCATGGAGATGTGTGTATAGCAGCTACTGTTAAGAAACTAGTGCAACACTGTTGAAATGACAGTAACAAGCTTAAAACGTCACAATAAGGTTAGAAGAGGCCGAAACGCACGTTTCCAGCATGGAGATGTGAGTGTAGCAGCTACTGTTAAGAAACTAGTGCAACACTGTTGAAATGACAGTAACAAGCTTAAAACGTCACAATAAGCTTAGAAGAGGCCGAAACGCACGTTTCCAGCATGGAGATGTGTGTATAGCAGCTACTGTTAAGAAACTAGTGCAACACTGTTGAAATGACAGTAACAGGCTTAAAACGTCACAATAAGATTAGAAGAGGCCGAAACGCACGTTTCCAGCATGGAGATGTGTGTATAGCAGCTACTGTTAAGAAACTAGTGCAACACTGTTGAAATGACAGTAACAAGCTTAAAACGTCACAATAAGCTTAGAAGAGGCCGAAACGCACGTTTCCAGCATGGAGATGTGTGTATAGCACCTACTGTTAAGAAACTAGTGCAACACTGTTGAAATGACAGTAACAAGCTTAAAACATCACAATAAGAATAGAAGAGGCCGAAACGCACGTTTCCAGCATAGAGATGTGTGTATAGCAGCTACTGTTAAGAAACTAGTGCAACACTGTTGAAATGACAGTAACAAGCTTAAAACGTCACAATAAGCTTAGAAGAGGCCGAAACGCACGTTTCCAGCATGGAGATGTGTGTATAGTAGCTACTGTTAAGAAACTAGTGCAACACTGTTGAAATGACAGTAACAAGCTTAAAACGTCACAATAAGCTTAGAAGAGGCCGAAACGCACGTTTCCAGCATGGAGATGTGTGTATAGCAGCTACTGTTAAGAAACTAGTGCAACACTGTTGAAATGACAGTAACAAGCTTAAAACGTCACAATAAGATTAGAAGAGGCCGAAACGCACGTTTCCAGCATGGAGATGTGTGTATAGCAGCTACTGTTAAGAAACTAGTGCAACACTGTTGAAATGACAGTAACAAGCTTAAAACGTCACAATAAGCTTAGAAGAGGCCGAAACGCACGTTTCCAGCATGGAGATGTGTGTATAGCAGCTACTGTTAAGAAACTAATGTAATCCTGTTGAAATGAAGGTGAAAACATCACAATAAGGTTAGAAGAGGCCGAAACGCACGTTTCCAGCATAGAGATGTGTGTATAGCAGCTACTGTTAAGAAACTAGTGCAACACTGTTGAAATGACAGAAACACGCTTAAAACGTCACAATAAGAAAAACATCACAAAAACATCAGAAGAGGCCGAAACGCACGTTTCTAGCATGGAGAAGTGTGTTTAACAGCTTCTATAAAGAAACTAATGTAATCCTGTTGAAATGACAGAAACAAGGTGAAAACATCACAAAAACATCAGAAGAGGCCGAAACGCACGTTTCTAGCATGGAGAAGTGTGTTTAACAGCTTCTATTAAGAAACTAATGTAATCCTGTTGAAATGACAGAAACAAGGTGAAAACATCACAAAAACATCAGAAGAGGCCAAAACGCACGTTTCTAGCATGGAGAAGTGTGTTTAACAGCTTCTTTTAAGAAACTAATGTAATCATGTTGAAATGACTGAAACAAGTTGAAAACATCACAAAAACATCAGAAGAGGCCAACACGCACGTTTCTAGCGTGGAGAAGTGTGTTTAACAGCTTCTATTAAGAAACTAATGTAATCCTGTTTAAATGACAGAAACAAGGTGAAAACATCACAAAAACATCAGAAGAGGCCGAAACGCACGTTTCTAACATGGAGAAGTGTGTTTAACAGCTTCTATTAAGAAACTAATGTAATCCTGTTGAAATGACAGAAACAAGGTGAAAACATCATAAAAACATCAGAAGAGGATGAAACGCACGTTTCTAGAATGGAGAAGTGTGTTTAACAGCTTCTATTAAGAAACTAATGTAATCCTGTTGAAATGACAGAAACAAGGTGAAAACATCACAAAAACATCAGAAGAGGATGAAACGCACGTTTCTAGCATGGTGAAGTGTGTTTAACAGCTTCTATTAAGAAACTAATGTAATCTTGTTGAAATGACAGAAACAAGGTGAAAACATCACAAAAACATCAGAGGCCGAAACGCACGTTTCTAGAATGGAGAGGTGTGTTTAACAGCTTCTATTAAGAAACTAATGTAATCCTGTTGAAATGACAGAAACAAGGTGAAAACATCACAAAAACATCAGAAGATTTCAACACGCACGTTTCTAGCATGGAGAAGTGTGTTTAACAGCTTCTATTAAGAAACTAATGTAATCCTGTTGAAATGACAGAAACAAGGTGAAAACATGACAAAAACATCAGAAGAGGCCGAAACGCACGTTTCTAACATGGAGAAGTGTGTTTAACAGCTTCTATTAAGAAACTAATGTAATCCTGTTGAAATGACAGAAACAAGGTGAAAACATCGAAAAAACATCAGAAGAGGCCGAAACGCACGTTTCTAGCATGGAGAAGTGTGTTTAACAGCTTCTATTAAGAAACTAATGTAATCCTGTTGAAATGACAGAAACAAGGTGAAAACATCACAAAAACATCAGAAGAGGCCGAAACGCACGTTTCTAGAATGGAGAAGTGTGTTTAACAGCTTCTATTAAGAAACTAATGCAATCCTGTTGAAATGACAGAAACAAGGTGAAAACATCACAAAAACATCAGAAGAGGCCGAAAAGCACGTTTCTAGAATGGAGAAGTGTGTTTAACAGCTTCTATTAAGAAACTAATGTAATCCTGTTGAAATGACAGAAACAAGGTGAAAACATCACAAAAACATCAGAAGAGGCCGAAACGCACGTTTCTAGCATGGAGAAGTGTGTTTAACAGCTTCTATTAAGAAACTAATGTAATCCTGTTGAAATGACAGCAACAAGGTGAAAACATCATAAAAACATCAGAAGAGGCCGAAACGCACGTTTCTAGCATGGAGAAGTGTGTTTAACAGCTTCTATTAAGAAACTAATGTAATCCTGTTGAAATGACAGAAACAAGGTGAAAACATCAAAAAAACATCAGAAGAGGCCGAAACGCACGTTTCTAGCATGGAGAAGTGTGTTTATCAGCTTCTATTAAGACACTAATGTAATCCTGTTGAAATGACAGAAACAAGGTGAAAACATCACAAAAACATCAGAAGAGGCCGAAACGCACGTTTCTAGCATGGAGAAGTGTGTTTAACAGCTTCTATTAAGAAAACTAATGTAATCCTGTTGAAATGACAGAAACAAGGTGAAAACATCACAAAAACATCAGAAGAGGCCGAAACGCACGTTTCTAGCATGGAGAAGTGTGTTTAACAGCTTCAATTAAGAACCTAATTAAATGACAGAAACAAGGTTAAAACATCACAAAAACATCAGAAGAGGCCGAAACGCACGTTTCTAGAATGGAGAGGTGTGTTTAACAGCTTCTATTAAGAAACTAATGTAATCCTGTTGAAATGACAGAAACAAGGTGAAAACGTTTCCAGCATGGAGATGTGTGTATAGCAGCTACTGTTAAGAAACTAGTGCAACACTGTTGAAATGACAGTAACAACCTTAAAACGTCACAATAAGCTTAGAAGAGGCCGAAACGCACGTTTCCAGCATGGAGATGTGTGTATAGCAGCTACTGTTAAGAAACTAGTGCAACACTGTTGAAATGACAGTAACAAGCTTAAAACGTCACAATAAGCTTAGAAGAGGCCGAAACGCACGTTTCCAGCATGGAGATGTGTGTATAGCAGCTACTGTTAAGAAACTACTGTAACACTGTTGAAATGACAGTAACAAGCTTATAACGTCACAATAAGCTTAGAAGAGGCCGAAACGCACGTTTCCAGCATGGAGATGTGTGTATAGCAGCTACTGTTAAGAAACTAGTGCAACACTGTTGAAATGACAGTAACAAGCTTAAAACGTCACAATAAGCTTAGAAGAGGCCGAAACGCACGTTTCCAGCATGGAGATGTGTGTATAGCAGCTATTAAGAAACTAGTGCAACACTGTTGAAATGACAGTAACAAGCTTAAAACGTCACAATAAGCTTAGAAGAGGCCGAAACGCACGTTTCCAGCATGGAGAAGTGTGTATAGCAGCTACTGTTAAGAAACTACTCTTCTGATGTTTTTATGATGTTTTCACCTTGTTTCTGTCATTTCAACAGGATTACATTAGTTTCTTAATAGAAGCTGTTAAACCAACTTCTCCATGCTAGAAACGTGCGTTTCGGCCTCTTCTGATGTTTTTGTGATGTTTTAACCTTGTTTCTGTCATTTCAACAGGATTGCATTAGTTTCTTAATAGAAGCTAGCTTAAACACACTTCTCCATTCAAGAAACGTGCGTTTCGGCCTCTTCTGATGTTTTTGTGATGTTTTCACCTTGTTTCTGTCATTTCAACAGGTTTACATTAGTTTCTTAATAGAAGCTGTTAAACACACTTCTCCATGCTAGAAACGTGCGTTTCGGCCTCTTTTGATGTTCTTGTGATGTTTTCACCTTGTTTCTGTCATTTCAACAGGATTACATTAGATTTCCTAATAGAAGCTGTTAAACACACTTCTCCATGCTAGAAACGTTAATGTAATCCTGTTGAAATGACAGAAACAAGGTGAAAACATCACAAAAACCTCAGAAGAGGCCGAAACGCACGTTTCTAGCATGGAGAAGTGTGTTTAACAGCTTCTATTAAGAAACTAATGTAATCCTGTTGAAATGACAGAAACAAGGTGAAAACATCACAAAAACATCAGAAGAGGCCGAAACGCACGTTTCTAGAATGGAGAAGTGTGTTTAACAGCTTCTATTAAGAAACTAATGTAATCCTGTTGAAATGACAGAAACAAGGTGAAAACATCACAAAAACATCAGAAGAGGATGAAACGCACGTTTCTAGCATGGTGAAGTGTGTTTAACAGCTTCTATTAAGAAACTAATGTAATCCTGTTGAAATGACAGAAACAAGGTGAAAACATCACAAAAACATCAGAAGAGGCCGAAACGCAAGAAGCTGTTAAACACACTTCTCCATTCCAGAAACGTGCGTTTCGGCCTCTTCTGATGTTTTTGTGATGTTTTCACCTTGTTTCTGTCATTTCAACAGGATTACATTAGTTTCTTTATAGAAGCTGTTAAACACACTTCTCCATGCTAGAAACGTGCGTTTCGGCCTCTTCTGATGTTTTTGTGATGTTTTCACCTTGTTTCTGTCATTTCAACAGGATTACATTAGTTTCTTAATAGAAGCTGTTAAACACACTTCTCCATGCTAGAAACGTGCGTTTCGGCCTCTTCTGATGTTTTTGTGATGTTTTCACCTTGTCGTTTCGGCCTCTTCTGATGTTTTTGTGATGTTTTCACCTTGTTTCTGACATTTCAACAGGATTACATTAGTTTCTTAATAGAAGCTGTTAAACACACTTCTCCATGCTAGAAACGTGCGTTTCGGCCTCTTCTGATGTTTTTGTGATGTTTTAACCTTGTTTCTGTCATTTCAACAAGATTACATTAGTTTCTTAAAAGAAGCTGTTAAACACACTTCTCCATGCTAGAAACGTGCGTTTCGGCCTTTTCTAATCTTATTGTGACGTTTTAAGCTTGTTGCTGTCATTTCAACAGTGTTGCACTAGTTTCTTAACAGTAGCTGCTATACACACATCTCTATGTTGGAAACGTGCGTTTCGGCCTCTTCTAACCTTATTGTGACGTTTTAAGCTTGTTACTGTCATTTCAACAGTGTTGCACTAGTTTCTTAACAGTAGCTGCTATACACACATCTCCATGCTGGAAACGTGCGTTTCGGCCTCTTCTAAGCTTATTGTGACGTTATAAGCTTGTTACTGTCATTTCAACAGTGTTACAGTAGTTTCTTAACAGTAGCTGCTATACACACATCTCCATGCTGGAAACGTTTTCACCTTGTTTCTGTCATTTCAACAGGATTACATTAGTTTCTTAATAGAAGCTGTTAAACACACCTCTCCATTCTAGAAACGTGCGTTTCGGCCTCTTCTGATGTTTTTGTGATGTTTTAACCTTGTTTCTGTCATTTAATTAGGTTCTTAATTGAAGCTGTTAAACACACTTCTCCATGCTAGAAACGTGCGTTTCGGCCTCTTCTGATGTTTTTGTGATGTTTTCACCTTGTTTCTGTCATTTCAACAGGATTACATTAGTTTTCTTAATAGAAGCTGTTAAACACACTTCTCCATGCTAGAAACGTGCGTTTCGGCCTCTTCTGATGTTTTTGTGATGTTTTCACCTTGTTTCTGTCATTTCAACAGGATTACATTAGTGTCTTAATAGAAGCTGATAAACACACTTCTCCATGCTAGAAACGTGCGTTTCGGCCTCTTCTGATGTTTTTTTGATGTTTTCACCTTGTTTCTGTCATTTCAACAGGATTACATTAGTTTCTTAATAGAAGCTGTTAAACACACTTCTCCATGCTAGAAACGTGCGTTTCGGCCTCTTCTGATGTTTTTATGATGTTTTCACCTTGTTGCTGTCATTTCAACAGGATTACATTAGTTTCTTAATAGAAGCTGTTAAACACACTTCTCCATGCTAGAAACGTGCGTTTCGGCCTCTTCTGATGTTTTTGTGATGTTTTCACCTTGTTTCTGTCATTTCAACAGGATTACATTAGTTTCTTAATAGAAGCTGTTAAACACACTTCTCCATTCTAGAAACGTGCTTTTCGGCCTCTTCTGATGTTTTTGTGATGTTTTCACCTTGTTTCTGTCATTTCAACAGGATTGCATTAGTTTCTTAATAGAAGCTGTTAAACACACTTCTCCATTCTAGAAACGTGCGTTTCGGCCTCTTCTGATGTTTTTGTGATGTTTTCACCTTGTTTCTGTCATTTCAACAGGATTACATTAGTTTCTTAATAGAAGCTGTTAAACACACTTCACCATGCTAGAAACGTGCGTTTCATCCTCTTCTGATGTTTTTGTGATGTTTTCACCTTGTTTCTGTCATTTCAACAGGATTACATTAGTTTCTTAATAGAAGCTGTTAAACACACTTCTCCATTCTAGAAACGTGCGTTTCGGCCTCTTCTGATGTTTTTGTGATGTTTTCACCTTGTTTCTGTCATTTCAACAGGATTACATTAGTTTCTTAATAGAAGCTGTTAAACACACTTCTCCATGCTAGAAACGTGCGTTTCGGCCTCTTCTGAGGTTTTTGTGATGTTTTCACCTTGTTTCTGTCATTTCAACAGGATTACATTAACGTTTCTAGCATGGAGAAGTGTGTTTAACAGCTTCTATTAGGAAATCTAATGTAATCCTGTTGAAATGACAGAAACAAGGTGAAAACATCACAAGAACATCAAAAGAGGCCGAAACGCACGTTTCTAGCATGGAGAAGTGTGTTTAACAGCTTCTATTAAGAAACTAATGTAAACCTGTTGAAATGACAGAAACAAGGTGAAAACATCACAAAAACATCAGAAGAGGCCGAAACGCACGTTTCTTGAATGGAGAAGTGTGTTTAAGCTAGCTTCTATTAAGAAACTAATGCAATCCTGTTGAAATGACAGAAACAAGGTTAAAACATCACAAAAACATCAGAAGAGGCCGAAACGCACGTTTCTAGCATGGAGAAGTTGGTTTAACAGCTTCTATTAAGAAACTAATGTAATCCTGTTGAAATGACAGAAACAAGGTGAAAACATCATAAAAACATCAGAAGAGTAGTTTCTTAACAGTAGCTGCTATACACACTTCTCCATGCTGGAAACGTGCGTTTCGGCCTCTTCTAAGCTTATTGTGACGTTTTAAGCTTGTTACTGTCATTTCAACAGTGTTGCACTAGTTTCTTAATAGCTGCTATACACACATCTCCATGCTGGAAACGTGCGTTTCGGCCTCTTCTAAGCTTATTGTGACGTTTTAAGCTTGTTACTGTCATTTCAACAGTGTTGCACTAGTTTCTTAACAGTAGCTGCTATACACACATCTCCATGCTGGAAACGTGCGTTTCGGCCTCTTCTAAGCTTATTGTGACGTTATAAGCTTGTTACTGTCATTTCAACAGTGTTACAGTAGTTTCTTAACAGTAGCTGCTATACACACATCTCCATGCTGGAAACGTGCGTTTCGGCCTCTTCTAAGCTTATTGTGACGTTTTAAGCTTGTTACTGTCATTTCAACAGTGTTGCACTAGTTTCTTAACAGTAGCTGCTATACACACATCTCCATGCTGGAAACGTGCGTTTCGGCCTCTTCTAAGCTTATTGTGACGTTTTAAGGTTGTTACTGTCATTTCAACAGTGTTGCACTAGTTTCTTAACAGTAGCTGCTATACACACATCTCCATGCTGGAAACGTGCGTTTCAGCCTCTTCTAAGCTTATTGTGACGTTATAAGCTTGTTACTCTCCATGCTAGAAACGTGCGTTTCGGCCTCTTCTGATGTTTTTGTGATGTTTTAACCTTGTTTCTGTCATTTCAACAGGATTACATTAGTTTCTTAATAGAAGCTGTTAAACACACTTCTCCATGCTAGAAACATGCGTTTCGGCCTCTTCTGATGTTTTTATGATGTTTTCACCTTGTTTCTGTCATTTCAACAGGATTACATTAGTTTCTTAATAGAAGCTGTTAAACACACTTCTACATGCTAGAAACGTGCGTTTCGGCCTCTTCTGATGTTTTTGTGATGTTTTCACCTTGTTTCTGTCATTTCAACAGGATTACATTAGTTTCTTAATAGAAGCTGTTAAACACACTTCTCCATGCTAGAAACATGCGTTTCGGCCTCTTCTGATGTTTTTGTGATGTTTTCACCTTGTTTCTGTCATTTCAACAGGATTACATTAGTTTCTTAATAGAAGCTGTTAAACACACTTTTCCATGCTAGAAACGTGCGTTTCGGCCTCTTCTGATGTTTTTATGATGTTTTCACCTTGTTTCTGTCATTTCAACAGGATTGCATTAGTTTCTTAATAGACGCTGTTAAACACACTTCTCCATTCTAGAAACGTGCGTTTCGGCCTCTTCTAAGCTTATTGTGATGTTTTAACCTTGTTACTGTCATTTCAACAGTGTTACAGTAGTTTCTTAACAGTAGCTGCTATACACACATCTCCATGCTAGAAACGTGCGTTTCGGCCTCTTCTAAGCTTATTGTGACGTTTTAAGCTTGTTACTGTCATTTCAACAGTGTTGCACTAGTTTCTTAACAGTAGCTGCTATACACACATCTCCATGCTGGAAACGTGCGTTTCGGCCTCTTCTAAGCTTATTGTGACGTTTTAAGCTTGTTACTGTCATTTCAACAGTGTTGCACTAGTTTCTTAACAGTAGCTGCTATACACACATCTCCATGCTGGAAACGTTTTCACCTTGTTTCTGTCATTTCAACAGGATTACATTAGTTTCTTAATAGAAGCTGTTAAACACACCTCTCCATTCTAGAAACGTGCGTTTCTGCCTCTTCTGATGTTTTTGTGATGTTTTAACCTTGTTTCTGTCATTTAATTAGGTTCTTAATTGAAGCTGTTAAACACACTTCTCCATGCTAGAAACGTGCGTCTCGGCCTCTTCTGATGTTTTTGTGATGTTTTCACCTTGTTTCTGTCATTTCAACAGGATTACATTAGTTTTCTTAATAGAAGCTGTTAAACACACCTCTCCATTCTAGAAACGTGCGTTTCGGCCTCTTCTGATGTTTTTGTGATGTTTTCACCTTGTTTCTGTCATTTCAACAGGATTACATTAGTTTCTTAATAGAAGCTGTTAAACACACTTCTCCATGTTAGAAACATGCGTTTCGGCCTCTTCTGATGTTTTTGTGATGTTTTTACCTTGTTTCTGTCATTTCAACAAGATTACATTAGTTTCTTAATAGAAGCTGTTAAACACACTTCTCCATTCTAGAAACGTGCGTTTCGGCCTCTTCTGATGTTTTTGTGATGTTTTCACCTTGTTTCTGTCATTTAATTAGGTTCTTAATAGAAGCTGTTAAACACACGTCTCCATGCTAGAAACGTGCGTTTCGGCCTCTTCTGATGTTTTTGTGATGTTTTCACCTTGTTTCTGTCATTTCAACAGGATTACATTAGATTTCTTAATAGAAGCTGTTAAACACACTTCTCCATGCTAGAAACGTGCGTTTCGGCCTCTTCTGATGTTTTTGTGATGTTTTCACCTTGTTTCTGTCATTTCAACAGGATTACATTAGTTTCTTAATAGAAGCTGTTAAACACACTTCTCCATGCTAGAAACGTGCGTTTCTGCCTCTTCATATGTTTTTATGATGTTTTCACCTTGTTTCTGTCATTTCAACAGGATTACATTAGTTTCTTAATAGAAGCTGTTAAACACACTTCTCCATGCTAGAAACGTGCGTTTCGGCCTCTTCTGATGTTTTTGTGATGTTTTCACCTTGTTTCTGTCATTTCAACAGGATTACATTAGTTTCTTAATAGAAGCTGTTAAACACACTTCTCCATGCTAGAAACGTGCGTTTCGGCCTCTTCTGATGTTTTTGTGATGTTTTAACCTTGATCTGTCATTTCAACAGGATTACATTAGTTTCTTAATAGAAGCTGTTAAACACACTTCTCCATGCTAGAAACGTGCGTTTCGGCCTCTTCTGATGTTTTTATGATGTTTTCACCTTGTTTCCAACATTTCAACAGGATTACATTAGTTTCTTAATAGAAGCTGTTAAACACACTTCTCCATGCTAGAAACGTGCGTTTCGGCCTCTTCTGATGTTTTTGTGATGTTTTCACCTTGTTTCTGTCATTTCAACAGGATTACATTAGTTTCTTAATAGAAGCTGTTAAACACACTTCTCCATTCTAGAAATGTGCGTTTCGGCCTCTTCTGATGTTTTTGTGATGTTTTCACCTTGTTTCTGTCATTTCAACAGGATTACATTAGATTTCCTAATAGAAGCTGTTAAACACACTTCTCCATGCTAGAAACGTGCGTTTCGGCCTCTTTTGATGTTTTTGTGATGTTTTCACCTTGTTTCTGTCATTTCAACAGGATTACATTAGATTTCCTAATAGAAGCTGTTAAACACACTTCTCCATGCTAGAAACGTGCGTTTCGGCCTCTTTTGATGTTTTTGTGATGTTTTCACCTTGTTTCTGTCATTTCAACAGGTTTACATTAGTTTCTTAATAGAAGCTGTTAAACACACTTCTCCATGCTAGAAACGTGCGTTTCAGCCTCTTCTGATGTTTTTGTGATGTTTTCACCTTGTTTCTGTCATTTCAACAGGATTACATTAGTGTCTTAATAGAAGCTGTTAAACACACTTCTCCATGCTAGAAACGTGCGTTTCGGCCTCTTCTGATGTTTTTGTGATGTTTTCACCTTGTTTCCTTCATTTCAACAGGATTACATTAGTTTCTTAATAGAAGCTGTTAAACACACTTCTCCATGCTAGAAACGTGCGTTTTGGCCTCTTCTGATGTTTTTGTGATGTTTTCACCTTGTGTCTGTCATTTCAACAGGATTACATTAGTTTCTTAATAGAAGCTGTTAAACACACTTTTCCATGCTGGAAACGTGCGTTTCGGCCTCTTCTAAGCTTATTGTGACGTTTTAAGCTTGTTACTGTCATTTCAACAGTGTTGCACTAGTTTCTTAACAGTAGCTGCTATACACACATCTCCATGCTGGAAACGTGCGTTTCGGCCTCTTCTAAGCTTATTGTGACGTTATAAGCTTGTTACTGTCATTTCAACAGTGTTACAGTAGTTTCTTAACAGTAGCTGCTATACACACATCTCCATGCTGGAAACGTGCGTTTCGGCCTCTTCTAAGCTTATTGTGACGTTTTAAGCTTGTTACTGTCATTTCAACAGTGTTGCACTAGTTTCTTAACAGTAGCTGCTATACACACATCTCCATGCTGGAAACGTGCGTTTCGGCCTCTTCTAAGCTTATTGTGACGTTTTAAGGTTGTTACTGTCATTTCAACAGTGTTGCACTAGTTTCTTAACAGTAGCTGCTATACACACATCTCCATGCTGGAAACGTGCGTTTCAGCCTCTTCTAAGCTTATTGTGACGTTATAAGCTTGTTACTCTCCATGCTAGAAACGTGCGTTTCGGCCTCTTCTGATGTTTTTGTGATGTTTTAACCTTGTTTCTGTCATTTCAACAGGATTACATTAGTTTCTTAATAGAAGCTGTTAAACACACTTCTCCATGCTAGAAACATGCGTTTCGGCCTCTTCTGATGTTTTTATGATGTTTTCACCTTGTTTCTGTCATTTCAACAGGATTACATTAGTTTCTTAATAGAAGCTGTTAAACACACTTCTACATGCTAGAAACGTGCGTTTCGGCCTCTTCTGATGTTTTTGTGATGTTTTCACCTTGTTTCTGTCATTTCAACAGGATTACATTAGTTTCTTAATAGAAGCTGTTAAACACACTTCTCCATGCTAGAAACATGCGTTTCGGCCTCTTCTGATGTTTTTGTGATGTTTTCACCTTGTTTCTGTCATTTCAACAGGATTACATTAGTTTCTTAATAGAAGCTGTTAAACACACTTCTCCATGCTAGAAACGTGCGTTTCGGCCTCTTCTGATGTTTTTATGATGTTTTCACCTTGTTTCTGTCATTTCAACAGGATTGCATTAGTTTCTTAATAGACGCTGTTAAACACACTTCTCCATTCTAGAAACGTGCGTTTCGGCCTCTTCTAAGCTTATTGTGATGTTTTAACCTTGTTACTGTCATTTCAACAGTGTTACAGTAGTTTCTTAACAGTAGCTGCTATACACACATCTCCATGCTAGAAACGTGCGTTTCGGCCTCTTCTAAGCTTATTGTGACGTTTTAAGCTTGTTACTGTCATTTCAACAGTGTTGCACTAGTTTCTTAACAGTAGCTGCTATACACACATCTCCATGCTGGAAACGTTTTCACCTTGTTTCTGTCATTTCAACAGGATTACATTAGTTTCTTAATAGAAGCTGTTAAACACACCTCTCCATTCTAGAAACGTGCGTTTCGGCCTCTTCTGATGTTTTTGTGATGTTTTAACCTTGTTTCTGTCATTTAATTAGGTTCTTAATTGAAGCTGTTAAACACACTTCTCCATGCTAGAAACGTGCGTTTCGGCCTCTTCTGATGTTTTTGTGATGTTTTCACCTTGTTTCTGTCATTTCAACAGGATTACATTAGTTTTCTTAATAGAAGCTGTTAAACACACCTCTCCATTCTAGAAACGTGCGTTTCGGCCTCTTCTGATGTTTTTGTGATGTTTTCACCTTGTTTCTGTCATTTCAACAGGATTACATTAGTTTCTTAATAGAAGCTGTTAAACACACTTCTCCATGTTAGAAACATGCGTTTCGGCCTCTTCTGATGTTTTTGTGATGTTTTTACCTTGTTTCTGTCATTTCAACAAGATTACATTAGTTTCTTAATAGAAGCTGTTAAACACACTTCTCCATTCTAGAAACGTGCGTTTCGGCCTCTTCTGATGTTTTTGTGATGTTTTCACCTTGTTTCTGTCATTTAATTAGGTTCTTAATAGAAGCTGTTAAACACACTTCTCCATGCTAGAAACGTGCGTTTCGGCCTCTTCTGATGTTTTTGTGATGTTTTCACCTTGTTTCTGTCATTTCAACAGGATTACATTAGATTTCTTAATAGAAGCTGTTAAACACACTTCTCCATGCTAGAAACGTGCGTTTCGGCCTCTTCTGATGTTTTTGTGATGTTTTCACCTTGTTTCTGTCATTTCAACAGGATTACATTAGTTTCTTAATAGAAGCTGTTAAACACACTTCTCCATGCTAGAAACGTGCGTTTCGGCCTCTTTTGATGTTTTTGTGATGTTTTCACCTTGTTTCTGTCATTTCAACAGGATTACATTAGATTTCCTAATAGAAGCTGTTAAACACACTTCTCCATGCTAGAAACGTGCGTTTCGGCCTCTTTTGATGTTTTTGTGATGTTTTCACCTTGTTTCTGTCATTTCAACAGGTTTACATTAGTTTCTTAATAGAAGCTGTTAAACACACTTCTCCATTCTAGAAACGTGCGTTTCGGCCTCTTCTGATGTTTTTGTGATGTTTTCACCTTGTTTCTGTCATTTCAACAGGATTACATTAGTTTCTTAATAGAAGCTGTTAAACACACTTCTCCATGCTAGAAACGTGCGTTTCAGCCTCTTCTGATGTTTTTGTGATGTTTTCACCTTGTTTCTGTCATTTCAACAGGATTACATTAGTGTCTTAATAGAAGCTGTTAAACACACTTCTCCATGCTAGAAACGTGCGTTTCGGCCTCTTCTGATGTTTTTGTGATGTTTTCACCTTGTTTCTGTCATTTCAATTAGGTTTTTAATAGAAGCTGTTAAACACACTTCTCCATGCTAGAAACGTGCGTTTCGGCCTCTTCTGATGTTTTTGTGATGTTTTCACCTTGTTTCTGTCATTTCAACAGGATTACATTAGTGTCTTAATAGAAGCTGTTAAACACACTTCTCCATGCTAGAAACGTGCGTTTCGGCCTCTTCTGATGTTTTTTTGATGTTTTCACCTTGTTTCTGTCATTTCAACAGGATTACATTAGTTTCTTAATAGAAGCTGTTAAACACACTTCTCCATGCTAGAAACGTGCGTTTCTGCCTCTTCATATGTTTTTATGATGTTTTCACCTTGTTTCTGTCATTTCAACAGGATTACATTAGTTTCTTAATAGAAGCTGTTAAACACACTTCTCCATGCTAGAAACGTGCGTTTCGGCCTCTTCTGATGTTTTTGTGATGTTTTCACCTTGTTTCTGTCATTTCAACAGGATTACATTAGTTTCTTAATAGAAGCTGTTAAACACACTTCTCCATGCTAGAAACGTGCGTTTCGGCCTCTTCTGATGTTTTTGTGATGTTTTAACCTTGATCTGTCATTTCAACAGGATTACATTAGTTTCTTAATAGAAGCTGTTAAACACACTTCTCCATGCTAGAAACGTGCGTTTCGGCCTTTTCTGATGTTTTTATGATGTTTTCACCTTGTTTCTGACATTTCAACAGGATTACATTAGTTTCTTAATAGAAGCTGTTAAACACACTTCTCCATGCTAGAAACGTGCGTTTCGGCCTCTTCTGATGTTTTTGTGATGTTTTCACCTTGTTTCTGTCATTTCAACAGGATTACATTAGTTTCTTAATAGAAGCTGTTAAACACACTTCTCCATTCTAGAAATGTGCGTTTCGGCCTCTTCTGATGTTTTTGTGATGTTTTCACCTTGTTTCTGTCATTTAATTAGGTTCTTAATAGAAGCTGTTAAACACACTTCTCCATGCTAGAAACGTGCGTTTCGGCCTCTTCCGATGTTTTTGTGATGTTTTCACCTTGTTTCTGTAATTTCAACAGGATTACATTAGATTTCTTAATAGAAGCTGTTAAACACACTTCTCCATGCTAGAAACGTGCGTTTCGGCCTCTTTTGATGTTTTTGTGATGTTTTCACCTTGTTTCTGTCATTTCAACAGGTTTACATTAGTTTCTTAATAGAAGCTGTTAAACACACTTCTCCATTCTAGAAACGTGCGTTTCGGCCTCTTCTGATGTTTTTGTGATGTTTTCACCTTGTTTCTGTCATTTCAACAGGATTACATTAGTTTCTTAATAGAAGCTTTTAAACACCCCTCTCCATGCTAGAAACGTGCGTTTTGGCCTCTTCTGAGGTTTTTGTGATGTTTTCACCTTGTTTCTGTCATTTCAACAGGATTACATTAGTTTCTTAATAGAAGCTGTTAAACACACTTTTCCATGCTAGAAACGTGCGTTTCGGCCTCTTCTGATGTTTTTGTGATGTTTTCACCTTGTTTCTGTCATTTCAACAGGATTACATTAGTTTCTTAATAGAAGCTGTTAAACACACTTCTCCATGCTAGAAACGTGCGTTTCGGCCTCTTCTGAGGTTTTTGTGATGTTTTCACCTTGTTTCTGTCATTTCAACAGGATTACATTAGTTTCTTAATAGAAGCTGTTAAACACACTTCTCCATGCTAGAAACGTGCGTTTCGGCCTCTTCTGATGTTTTTATGATGTTTTCACCTTGTTTCTGTCATTTCAACAGGATTACATTAGTTTCTTAATAGAAGCTGTTAAACACACTTCTCCATGCTAGAAACGTGCGTTTCGGCCTCTTCTGATGTTTTTGTGATGTTTTCACCTTGTTTCTGTCATTTCAACAGGATTACATTAGTTTCTTAATAGAAGCTGTTAAACACACTTCTCCATTCTAGAAATGTGCGTTTCGGCCTCTTCTGATGTTTTTGTGATGTTTTCACCTTGTTTCTGTCATTTCAACAGGATTAGGTTTCTTAATAGAAGCTGTTAAACACACTTCTCCATGCTAGAAACGTGCGTTTCGGCCTCTTCTGATGTTTTTGTGATGTTTTCACCTTGTTTCTGTCATTTCAACAGGATTACATTAGTGTCTTAATAGAAGCTGTTAAACACACTTCTCCATGCTAGAAACGTGCGTTTCGGCCTCTTCTGATGTTTTTGTTGATGTTTTCACCTTGTTTCTGTCATTTCAACAGGATTACATTAGTTTCTTAATAGAAGCTGTTAAACACACTTCTCCATGCTAGAAACGTGCGTTTCTGCCTCTTCATGATGTTTTTATGATGTTTTCACCTTGTTTCTGTCATTTCAACAGGATTACATTAGTTTCTTAATAGAAGCTGTTAAACACACTTCTCCATGCTAGAAACGTGCGTTTCGGCCTCTTCTGATGTTTTTGTGATGTTTTCACCTTGTTTCTGTCATTTCAACAGGATTACATTAGTTTCTTAATAGAAGCTGTTAAACACACTTCTCCATGCTAGAAACGTGCGTTTCGGCCTCTTCTGATGTTTTTGTGATGTTTTAACCTTGATTCTGTCATTTCAACAGGATTACATTAGTTTCTTAATAGAAGCTGTTAAACACACTTCTCCATGCTAGAAACGTGCGTTTCGGCCTTTTCTGATGTTTTTGTGATGTTTTCACCTTGTTTCTGTCATTTCAACAGGATTACATTAGTTTCTTAATAGAAGCTGTTAAACACACTTCTCCATGCTAGAAACGTGCGTTTCGGCCTCTTCTGATGTTTTTGTGATGTTTTCACCTTGTTTCTGTCATTTCAACAGGATTACATTAGTTTCTTAATAGAAGCTGTTAAACACACTTCTCCATGCTAGAAATGTGCGTTTCGGCCTCTTCTGATGTTTTTGTGATGTTTTCACCTTGTTTCTGTCATTTCAACAGGATTACATTGGTTCTTAATAGAAGCTGTTAAACACACTTCTCCATGCTAGAAACGTGCGTTTCGGCCTCTTTTGATGTTTTTGTGATGTTTTCACCTTGTTTCTGTCATTTCAACAGGTTTACATTAGTTTCTTAATAGAAGCTGTTAAACACACTTCTCCATTCTAGAAACGTGCGTTTCGGCCTCTTCTGATGTTTTTGTGATGTTTTCACCTTGTTTCTGTCATTTCAACAGGATTACATTAGTGTCTTAATAGAAGCTGTTAAACACACTTCTCCATGCTAGAAACGTGCGTTTTGGCCTCTTCTGAGGTTTTTGTGATGTTTTCACCTTGTTTCTGTCATTTCAACAGGATTACATTAGTTTCTTAATAGAAGCTGTTAAACACACTTTTCCATGCTAGAAACGTGCGTTTCGGCCTCTTCTGATGTTTTTATGATGTTTTCACCTTGTTTCTGTCATTTCAACAGGATTACATTAGTTTCTTAATAGAAGCTGTTAAACACACTTCTCCATGCTAGAAACGTGCGTTTCATCCTCTTCTGATGTTTTTGTGATGTTTTCACCTTGTTTCTGTCATTTCAACAGGATTACATTAGTTTCTTAATAGAAGCTGTTAAACACACTTCTCCATGCTAGAAACGTGCGTTTCGGCCTCTTCTGAGGTTTTTGTGATGTTTTCACCTTGTTTCTGTCATTTCAACAGGATTACATTAGTTTCTTAATAGAAGCTGTTAAACACACTTCTCCATGCTAGAAACGTGCGTTTCGGCCTCTTCTGATGTTTTTATGATGTTTTCACCTTGTTTCTGTCATTTCAACAGGATTACATTAGTTTCTTAATAGAAGCTGTTAAACACACTTCTCCATGCTAGAAACGTGCGTTTCGGCCTCTTCTGATGTTTTTGTGATGTTTTCACCTTGTTTCTGTCATTTCAACAGGATTACATTAGTTTCTTAATAGAAGCTGTTAAACACACTTCTCCATTCTAGAAATGTGCGTTTCGGCCTCTTCTGATGTTTTTGTGATGTTTTCACCTTGTTTCTGTCATTTCACAGGATTAGGTTTTTAATAGAAGCTGTTAAACACACTTCTCCATGCTAGAAACGTGCGTTTCGGCCTCTTCTGATGTTTTTGTGATGTTTTCACCTTGTTTCTGTCATTTCAACAGGATTACATTAGTTTCTTAATAGAAGCTGTTAAACACACTTCTCCACGTTAGAAACGTGCGTTTCGGCCTCTTCTGATGTTTTTGTGATGTTTTCACCTTGTTTCTGTCATTTCAACAGGATTACATTAGTTTCTTAATAGAAGCTGTTAAACACACTTCTCCACGCTAGAAACGTGCGTGTTGGCCTCTTCTGATGTTTTTGTGATGTTTTCAACTTGTTTCAGTCAATTCAACATGATTACATTAGTTTCTTAAAAGAAGCTGTTAAACACACTTCTCCATGCTAGAAACGTGCGTTTCATCCTCTTCTGATGTTTTTGTGATGTTTTCACCTTGTTTCTGTCATTTCAACAGGATTACATTAGTTTCTTAATAGAAGCTGTTAAACACACTTCTCCATTCTAGAAACGTGCGTTTTGGCCTCTTCTGATGTTTTTGTGATGTTTTCACCTTGTTTCTGTCATTTCAACAGGATTACATTAGTTTCTTAATAGAAGCTGTTAAACACACTTCTCCATGCTAGAAACGTGCGTTTCGGCCTCTTCTGAGGTTTTTGTGATGTTTTCACCTTGTTTCTGTCATTTCAAAAGGATTACATTAGTGTCTTAATAGAAGCTGTTAAACACACTTCTCCATGCTAGAAACGTGCGTTTCAGCCTCTTCTGATGTTTTTGTGATGTTTTCACCTTGTTTCTGTCATTTCAACAGGATTACATTAGTGTCTTAATAGAAGCTGTTAAACACACTTCTCCATGCTAGAAACGTGCGTTTCGGCCTCTTCTGATGTTTTTATGATGTTTTCACCTTGTTTCTGTCATTTCAACAGGATTACATTAGTTTCTTAATAGAAGCTGTTAAACACACTTCTCCATGCTAGAAACGTGCGTTTCGACCTCTTCTGATGTTTTTATGATGTTTTCACCTTGTTTCTGTCATTTCAACAGGATTACATTAGTTTCTTAATAGAAGCTGTTAAACACACTTCTCCATGCTAGAAACGTGCGTTTCGGCCTCTTCTGATGTTTTTGTGATGTTTTAACCTTGTTTCTGTCATTTCAACAGGATTACATTAGTTTCTTAATAGAAGCTGTTAAACACACTTCTCCATGCTTGAAACGTGCGTTTCGGCCTCTTCTGATGTTTTTATGATGTTTTCACCTTGTTTCTCTCATTTCAACAGGATTACATTAGTTTCTTAATAGAAGCTGTTAAACACACCTCTCCATTCTAGAAACGTGCGTTTCGGCCTCTTCTGATGTTTTTGTGATGTTTTAACCTTGTTTCTGTCATTTAATTAGGTTCTTAATTGAAGCTGTTAAACACACCTCTCCATTCTAGAAACGTGCGTTTCGGCCTCTTCTGATGTTTTTGTGATGTTTTCACCTTGTTTCTGTCATTTCAACAGGATTACATTAGTTTCTTAATAGAAGCTGTTAAACACACTTCTCCATGTTAGAAACATGCGTTTCGGCCTCTTCTGATGTTTTTGTGATGTTTTTACCTTGTTTCTGTCATTTCAACAAGATTACATTAGTTTCTTAATATGTCTTTTCCACCAAGGCTAACCAGGTGCTGGTTGTGGGCTGGTGCTATAGCCAGTTCGGTGCTGGTTCTACTCGCCAATTATCTAAGAACCAGCTTGATTTTCCACAGCCTGAGAGCCAGAGCAGGGCTACGTAACAATGTCACTGCGCGTACCTCCGTTGTCATAGCAACGCGTCATGACAATCAACAATAATGGAGGACTACATCCCGATACTTTTGCTCCTGGCTTTACTAATTCCCACTGGAATTCAAAGACAGGCCTTGACAGCTATTTGTGACCGCTATGGACCGAGGACACGTCCAAGAAGAAAGGGAATTATCTCGCATGATTTAACGTTTATTATTATCTTTTGCTAGCTTGCGAAGGCAACATCAGTAGCGTCAAGCAAAACACCGTTAGGGTGAACAGACGTCCCGGTTTGACCGGGGCGGTCCCAATTTTCCCGACAAAAAGCCTACCGGGACCCGCTCCCAGCACCTGACGTAACCGGTTCTTATCTCTAGACCAGCGCTGAGTTGGTGCTGAGTTGGAACCCGTTTTCTTGGCCCAGAGCCAGGTTTATTTGTGTGGAAAAGCAAAGAACCGGTTCAATATTTGGCACTGACTCCGAACCAGCACCAGAACTGCCTTGGTGGAAAAGACATATAATAGAAGCTGTTAAACACACTTCTCCATTCTAGAAACGTGCGTTTCGGCCTCTTCTGATGTTTTTGTGATGTTTTCACCTTGTTTCTGTCATTTAATTAGGTTCTTAATAGAAGCTGTTAAACACACTTCTCCATGCTAGAAACGTGCGTTTCGGCCTCTTCTGATGTTTTTGTGATGTTTTCACCTTGTTTCTGTCATTTCAACAGGATTACATTAGATTTCTTAATAGAAGCTGTTAAACACACTTCTCCATGCTAGAAACGTGCGTTTCGGCCTCTTCTGATGTTTTTGTGATGTTTTCACCTTGTTTCTGTCATTTCAACAGGATTACATTAGTTTCTTAATAGAAGCTGTTAAACACACTTCTCCATGCTAGAAACGTGCGTTTCTGCCTCTTCATATGTTTTTATGATGTTTTCACCTTGTTTCTGTCATTTCAACAGGATTACATTAGTTTCTTAATAGAAGCTGTTAAACACACTTCTCCATGCTAGAAACGTGCGTTTCGGCCTCTTCTGATGTTTTTGTGATGTTTTCACCTTGTTTCTGTCATTTCAACAGGATTACATTAGTTTCTTAATAGAAGCTGTTAAACACACTTCTCCATGCTAGAAACGTGCGTTTCGGCCTCTTCTGATGTTTTTGTGATGTTTTAACCTTGATCTGTCATTTCAACAGGATTACATTAGTTTCTTAATAGAAGCTGTTAAACACACTTCTCCATGCTAGAAACGTGCGTTTCGGCCTCTTCTGATGTTTTTATGATGTTTTCACCTTGTTTCTGACATTTCAACAGGATTACATTAGTTTCTTAATAGAAGCTGTTAAACACACTTCTCCATGCTAGAAACGTGCGTTTCGGCCTCTTCTGATGTTTTTGTGATGTTTTCACCTTGTTTCTGTCATTTCAACAGGATTACATTAGTTTCTTAATAGAAGCTGTTAAACACACTTCTCCATTCTAGAAATGTGCGTTTCGGCCTCTTCTGATGTTTTTGTGATGTTTTCACCTTGTTTCTGTCATTTCAACAGGATTACATTAGATTTCCTAATAGAAGCTGTTAAACACACTTTTCCATGCTAGAAACGTGCGTTTCGGCCTCTTCTGATGTTTTTATGATGTTTTCACCTTGTTTCTGTCATTTCAACAGGATTACATTAGTTTCTTAATAGAAGCTGTTAAACACACTTCTCCATGCTAGAAACGGGCGTTTCATCCTCTTCTGATGTTTTTGTGATGTTTTCACCTTGTTTCTGTCATTTCAACAGGATTACATTAGTTTCTTAATAGAAGCTGTTAAACACACTTCTCCATTCTAGAAACGTGCGTTTCGGCCTCTTCTGATGTTTTTGTGATGTTTTCACCTTGTCTCTGTCATTTCAACAGGATTACATTAGTTTCTTAATAGAAGCTGTTAAACACACTTCTCCATGCTAGAAACGTGCGTTTCGGCCTCTTCTGAGGTTTTTGTGATGTTTTCACCTTGTTTCTGTCATTTCAACAGGATTACATTAGTTTCTTAATAGAAGCTGTTAAACACACCTCTCCATTCTAGAAACGTGCGTTTCGGCCTCTTCTGATGTTTTTGTGATGTTTTCACCTTGTTTCTGTCATTTCAACAGGATTACATTAGTTTCTTAATAGAAGCTGTTAAACACACTTCTCCATGCTAGAAACGTGCGTTTCGGCCTCTTCTGAGGTTTTTGTGATGTTTTCACCTTGTTTCTGTCATTTCAACAGGATTACATTAGTTTCTTAATAGAAGCTGTTAAACACACTTCTCCATGCTAGAAACGTGCGTTTCGGCCTCTTCTGATGTTTTTATGATGTTTTCACCTTGTTTCTGTCATTTCAACAGGATTACATTAGTTTCTTAATAGAAGCTGTTAAACACACTTCTCCATGCTAGAAACGTGCGTTTCGGCCTCTTCTGATGTTTTTGTGATGTTTTCACCTTGTTTCTGTCATTTCAACAGGATTACATTAGTTTCTTAATAGAAGCTGTTAAACACACTTCTCCATTCTAGAAATGTGCGTTTCGGCCTCTTCTGATGTTTTTGTGATGTTTTCACCTTGTTTCTGTCATTTAATTAGGTTCTTAATAGAAGCTGTTAAACACACTTCTCCATGCTAGAAACGTGCGTTTCGGCCTCTTCTGATGTTTTTGTGATGTTTTCACCTTGTTTCTGTAATTTCAACAGGATTACATTAGATTTCTTAATAGAAGCTGTTAAACACACTTCTCCATGCTAGAAACGTGCGTTTCGGCCTCTTTTGATGTTTTTGTGATGTTTTCACCTTGTTTCTGTCATTTCAACAGGTTTACATTAGTTTCTTAATAGAAGCTGTTAAACACACTTCTCCATTCTAGAAACGTGCGTTTCGGCCTCTTCTGATGTTTTTGTGATGTTTTCACCTTGTTTCTGTCATTTCAACAGGATTACATTAGTTTCTTAATAGAAGCTGTTAAACACACTTCTCCATGCTAGAAACGTGCGTTTTGGCCTCTTCTGAGGTTTTTGTGATGTTTTCACCTTGTTTCTGTCATTTCAACAGGATTACATTAGTTTCTTAATAGAAGCTGTTAAACACACTTTTCCATGCTAGAAACGTGCGTTTCGGCCTCTTCTGATGTTTTTATGATGTTTTCACCTTGTTTCTGTCATTTCAACAGGATTACATTAGTTTCTTAATAGAAGCTGTTAAACACACTTCTCCATGCTAGAAACGTGCGTTTCATCCTCTTCTGATGTTTTTGTGATGTTTTCACCTTGTTTCTGTCATTTCAACAGGATTACATTAGTTTCTTAATAGAAGCTGTTAAACACACTTCTCCATTCTAGAAACGTGCGTTTCGGCCTCTTCTGATGTTTTTGTGATGTTTTCACCTTGTTTCTGTCATTTCAACAGGATTACATTAGTTTCTTAATAGAAGCTGTTAAACACACTTCTCCATGCTAGAAACGTGCGTTTCGGCCTCTTCTGAGGTTTTTGTGATGTTTTCACCTTGTTTCTGTCATTTCAACAGGATTACATTAGTTTCTTAATAGAAGCTGTTAAACACACTTCTCCATGCTAGAAACGTGCGTTTCGGCCTCTTCTGATGTTTTTATGATGTTTTCACCTTGTTTCTGTCATTTCAACAGGATTACATTAGTTTCTTAATAGAAGCTGTTAAACACACTTCTCCATGCTAGAAACGTGCGTTTCGGCCTCTTCTGATGTTTTTGTGATGTTTTCACCTTGTTTCTGTCATTTCAACAGGATTACATTAGTTTCTTAATAGAAGCTGTTAAACACACTTCTCCATTCTAGAAATGTGCGTTTCGGCCTCTTCTGATGTTTTTGTGATGTTTTCACCTTGTTTCTGTCATTTAATTAGGTTTTTAATAGAAGCTGTTAAACACACTTCTCCATGCTAGAAACGTGCGTTTCGGCCTCTTCTGATGTTTTTGTGATGTTTTCACCTTGTTTCTGTCATTTCAACAGGATTACATTAGTTTCTTAATAGAAGCTGTTAAACACACTTCTCCACGTTAGAAACGTGCGTTTCGGCCTCTTCTGATGTTTTTGTGATGTTTTCACCTTGTTTCTGTCATTTCAACAGGATTACATTAGTTTCTTAATAGAAGCTGTTAAACACACTTCTCCACGCTAGAAACGTGCGTGTTGGCCTCTTCTGATGTTTTTGTGATGTTTTCAACTTGTTTCAGTCAATTCAACATGATTACATTAGTTTCTTAAAAGAAGCTGTTAAACACACTTCTCCATGCTAGAAACGTGCGTTTCATCCTCTTCTGATGTTTTTGTGATGTTTTCACCTTGTTTCTGTCATTTCAACAGGATTACATTAGTTTCTTAATAGAAGCTGTTAAACACACTTCTCCATTCTAGAAACGTGCGTTTTGGCCTCTTCTGATGTTTTTGTGATGTTTTCACCTTGTTTCTGTCATTTCAACAGGATTACATTAGTTTCTTAATAGAAGCTGTTAAACACACTTCTCCATGCTAGAAACGTGCGTTTCGGCCTCTTCTGAGGTTTTTGTGATGTTTTCACCTTGTTTCTGTCATTTCAAAAGGATTACATTAGTGTCTTAATAGAAGCTGTTAAACACACTTCTCCATGCTAGAAACGTGCGTTTCAGCCTCTTCTGATGTTTTTGTGATGTTTTCACCTTGTTTCTGTCATTTCAACAGGATTACATTAGTGTCTTAATAGAAGCTGTTAAACACACTTCTCCATGCTAGAAACGTGCGTTTCGGCCTCTTCTGATGTTTTTATGATGTTTTCACCTTGTTTCTGTCATTTCAACAGGATTACATTAGTTTCTTAATAGAAGCTGTTAAACACACTTCTCCATGCTAGAAACGTGCGTTTCGGCCTCTTCTGATGTTTTTGTGATGTTTTCACCTTGTTTCTGTCATTTCAACAGGATTACTCTCCATGCTAGAAACGTGCGTTTCGGCCTCTTCTGATGTTTTTATGATGTTTTCACCTTGTTTCTGTCATTTCAACAGGATTGCATTAGTTTCTTAATAGACGCTGTTAAACACACTTCTCCATGCTAGAAACGTGCGTTTCGGCCTCTTCTGATGTTTTTGTGATGTTTTCACCTTGTTTCTGTCATTTCAACAGGATTACATTAGTTTCTTAATAGAAGCTGTTAAACACACTTCTCCATGCTAGAAACGTGCGTGTTGAAATCTTCTGATGTTTTTGTGATGTTTTCACCTTGTTTCTGTCATTTAATTAGGTTCTTAATAGAAGCTGTTAAACACACTTCTCCATGCTAGAAACGTGCGTTTCGGCCTCTTCTGATGTTTTTGTGATGTTTTCACCTTGTTTCTGTCATTTCAACAGGATTACATTAGATTTCTTAATAGAAGCTGTTAAACACACTTCTCCATACTAGAAACGTGCGTTTCGGCCTCTTCTGATGTTTTTGTGATGTTTTCACCTTGTTTCTGTCATTTCAACAGGATTACATTAGTTTCTTAATAGAAGCTGTTAAACACACTTCTCCATGTTAGAAACGTGCGTTTCGGCCTCTTCTGATGTTTTTGTGATGTTTTCACCTTGTTTCTGTCATTTCAACAGGATTACATTAGTTTCTTAATAGAAGCTGTTAAACACACTTCTCCATGCTAGAAACGTGCGTGTTGAAATCTTCTGATGTTTTTGTGATGTTTTCACCTTGTTTCTGTCATTTCAACAGGATTACATTAGTTTCTTAATAGAAGCTGTTAAACACACCTCTCCATTCTAGAAACGTGCGTTTCGGCCTCTTCTGATGTTTTTGTGATGTTTTCACCTTGTTTCTGTCATTTCAACAGGATTACATTAGTTTTCTTAATAGAAGCTGTTAAACACACTTCTCCATGCTAGAAACGTGCGTTTCGGCCTCTTCTGATGTTTTTGTGATGTTTTCACCTTGTTTCTGTCATTTCAACAGGATTACATTAGTGTCTTAATAGAAGCTGTTAAACACACTTCTCCATGCTAGAAACGTGCGTTTCGGCCTCTTCTGATGTTTTTATGATGTTTTCACCTTGTTTCTGTCATTTCAACAGGATTACATTAGTTTCTTAATAGAAGCTGTTACACAATTATTCTAGAAACGTGCTTTTCGGCCTCTTCTGATGTTTTTGTGATGTTTTCACCTTGTTTCTGTCATTTCAACAGGATTGCATTAGTTTCTTAATAGAAGCTGTTAAACACACTTCTCCATTCTAGAAACGTGCGTTTCGGCCTCTTCTGATGTTTTTGTGATGTTTTCACCTTGTTTCTGTCATTTCAACAGGATTACATTAGTTTCTTAATAGAAGCTGTTAAACACACTTCTCCATGCTAGAAACGTGCGTTTCGGCCTCTTCTGATGTTTTTGTGATGTTTTAACCTTGTTTCTGTCATTTCAACAGGATTACATTAGTTTCTTAATAGAAGCTGTTAAACACACTTCTCCATGCTAGAAACGTGCGTTTCGGCCTCTTCTGATGTTTTTGTGATGTTTTAACCTTGTTTCTGTCATTTCAACAGGATTACATTAGTTTCTTAATAGAAGCTGTTAAACACACTTCTCCATGCTTGAAACGTGCGTTTCGGCCTCTTCTGATGTTTTTATGATGTTTTCACCTTGTTTCTCTCATTTCAACAGGATTACATTAGTTTCTTAATAGAAGCTGTTAAACACAGTTCTCCATGCTAGAAACGTGCGTTTCGGCCTCTTCTGATGTTTTTATGATGTTTTCACCTTGTTTCTGTCATTTCAACAGGATTACAGTACATTAGTTTCTTAATAGAAGCTGTTAAACACACTTCTCCATGCTTGAAACGTGCGTTTCGGCCTCTTCTGATGTTTTTGTGATGTTTTCACCTTGTTTCTGTCATTTCAAGAGGATTACATTAGATTTCTTAATCGAAGCTGTTAAACACACTTCTCCATGCTAGAAACGTGCGTTTCGGCCTCTTTTGATGTTTTTGTGATGTTTTCACCTTGTTTCTGTCATTTCAAGAGGATTACATTAGTTTCTTAATAGAAGCTGTTAAACACACTTCTCCACGTTAGAAACGTGCGTTTCGGCCTCTTCTGATGTTTTTGTGATGTTTTCACCTTGTTTCTGTCATTTCAACAGGATTACATTAGTTTCTTAATAGAAGCTGTTAAACACACTTCTCCACGCTAGAAACGTGCGTGTTGGCCTCTTCTGATGTTTTTGTGATGTTTTCAACTTGTTTCAGTCATTTCAACATGATTACATTAGTTTCTTAATAGAAGCTGTTAAACACACTTCTCCATGCTAGAAACGTGCGTTTCGGCCTCTTCTGATGTTTTTGTGATGTTTTCACCTTGTTTCTGTCATTTCAACAAGATTACATTAGTTTCTTTATAGAAGCTGTTAAACACACTTCTCCATGCTAGAAACGTGCGTTTCGGCCTCTTCTGATGTTTTTGTGATGTTTTCACCTTGTTTCTGTCATTTCAACAGGATTACATTAGTTTCTTAATAGAAGCTGTTAAACACACTTCTCCATGCTAGAAACGTGCGTTTCGGCCTCTTCTGATGTTTTTGTGATGTTTTCACCTTGTTTCTGTCATTTCAACAAGATTACATTAGTTTCTTTATAGAAGCTGTTAAACACACTTCTCCATGCTAGAAACGTGCGTTTCGGCCTCTTCTGATGTTTTTGTGATGTTTTCACCTTGTTTCTGTCATTTCAACAGGATTACATTAGTTTCTTAATAGAAGCTGTTAAACACACTTCTCCATGCTAGAAACGTGCGTTTCGGCCTCTTCTGATGTTTTTATGATGTTTTCACCTTGTTTCTGTCATTTCAACAGGATTGCATTAGTTTCTTAATAGACGCTGTTAAACACACTTCTCCATGCTAGAAACGTGCGTTTCGGCCTCTTCTGATGTTTTTGTGATGTTTTCACCTTGTTTCTGTCATTTCAACAGGATTACATTAGTTTCTTAATAGAAGCTGTTAAACACACTTCTCCATGCTAGAAACGTGCGTTTCGGCCTCTTCTGATGTTTTTATGATGTTTTCACCTTGTTTCTGTCATTTCAACAGGATTACATTAGTTTCTTAATAGAAGCTGTTAAACACACTTCTCCATGCTAGAAACGTGCGTTTCGGCCTCTTCTGATGTTTTTGTGATGTTTTCACCTTGTTTCTGTCATTTCAACAGGATTACATTAGTTTCTTAATAGAAGCTGTTAAACACACTTCTCCATTCTAGAAATGTGCGTTTCGGCCTCTTCTGATGTTTTTGTGATGTTTTCACCTTGTTTCTGTCATTTAATTAGGTTTTTAATAGAAGCTGTTAAACACACTTCTCCATGCTAGAAACGTGCGTTTCGGCCTCTTCTGATGTTTTTGTGATGTTTTCACCTTGTTTCTGTCATTTCAACAGGATTACATTAGTTTCTTAATAGAAGCTGTTAAACACACTTCTCCACGTTAGAAACGTGCGTTTCGGCCTCTTCTGATGTTTTTGTGATGTTTTCACCTTGTTTCTGTCATTTCAACAGGATTACATTAGTTTCTTAATAGAAGCTGTTAAACACACTTCTCCACGCTAGAAACGTGCGTGTTGGCCTCTTCTGATGTTTTTGTGATGTTTTCAACTTGTTTCAGTCAATTCAACATGATTACATTAGTTTCTTAAAAGAAGCTGTTAAACACACTTCTCCATGCTAGAAACGTGCGTTTCATCCTCTTCTGATGTTTTTGTGATGTTTTCACCTTGTTTCTGTCATTTCAACAGGATTACATTAGTTTCTTAATAGAAGCTGTTAAACACACTTCTCCATTCTAGAAACGTGCGTTTTGGCCTCTTCTGATGTTTTTGTGATGTTTTCACCTTGTTTCTGTCATTTCAACAGGATTACATTAGTTTCTTAATAGAAGCTGTTAAACACACTTCTCCATGCTAGAAACGTGCGTTTCGGCCTCTTCTGAGGTTTTTGTGATGTTTTCACCTTGTTTCTGTCATTTCAAAAGGATTACATTAGTGTCTTAATAGAAGCTGTTAAACACACTTCTCCATGCTAGAAACGTGCGTTTCAGCCTCTTCTGATGTTTTTGTGATGTTTTCACCTTGTTTCTGTCATTTCAACAGGATTACATTAGTGTCTTAATAGAAGCTGTTAAACACACTTCTCCATGCTAGAAACGTGCGTTTCGGCCTCTTCTGATGTTTTTATGATGTTTTCACCTTGTTTCTGTCATTTCAACAGGATTACATTAGTTTCTTAATAGAAGCTGTTAAACACACTTCTCCATGCTAGAAACGTGCGTTTCGACCTCTTCTGATGTTTTTATGATGTTTTCACCTTGTTTCTGTCATTTCAACAAGATTACATTAGTTTCTTTATAGAAGCTGTTAAACACACTTCTCCATGCTAGAAACGTGCGTTTCGGCCTCTTCTGATGTTTTTGTGATGTTTTCACCTTGTTTCTGTCATTTCAACAGGATTACATTAGTTTCTTAATAGAAGCTGTTAAACACACTTCTCCATGCTAGAAACGTGCGTTTCGGCCTCTTCTGATGTTTTTATGATGTTTTCACCTTGTTTCTGTCATTTCAACAGGATTGCATTAGTTTCTTAATAGACGCTGTTAAACACACTTCTCCATGCTAGAAACGTGCGTTTCGGCCTCTTCTGATGTTTTTGTGATGTTTTCACCTTGTTTCTGTCATTTCAACAGGATTACATTAGTTTCTTAATAGAAGCTGTTAAACACACTTCTACATTCTAGAAACGTGCGTTTCGGCCTCTTCTGATGTTTTTGTGATGTTTTCACCTTGTTTCTGTCATTTAATTAGGTTCTTAATAGAAGCTGTTAAACACACTTCTCCATGCTAGAAACGTGCGTTTCGGCCTCTTCTGATGTTTTTGTGATGTTTTCACCTTGTTTCTGTCATTTCAACAGGATTACATTAGATTTCTTAATAGAAGCTGTTAAACACACTTCTCCATGCTAGAAACGTGCGTGTTGAAATCTTCTGATGTTTTTGTGATGTTTTCACCTTGTTTCTGTCATTTCAACAGGATTACATTAGTTTCTTAATAGAAGCTGTTAAACACACCTCTCCATTCTAGAAACGTGCGTTTCGGCCTCTTCTGATGTTTTTGTGATGTTTTAACCTTGTTTCTGTCATTTAATTAGGTTCTTAATTGAAGCTGTTAAACACACTTCTCCATGCTAGAAACGTGCGTTTCGGCCTCTTCTGATGTTTTTGTGATGTTTTCACCTTGTTTCTGTCATTTCAACAGGATTACATTAGTTTTCTTAATAGAAGCTGTTAAACACACTTCTCCATGCTAGAAACGTGCGTTTCGGCCTCTTCTGATGTTTTTGTGATGTTTTCACCTTGTTTCTGTCATTTCAACAGGATTACATTAGTGTCTTAATAGAAGCTGTTAAACACACTTCTCCATGCTAGAAACGTGCGTTTCGGCCTCTTCTGATGTTTTTATGATGTTTTCACCTTGTTTCTGTCATTTCAACAGGATTACATTAGTTTCTTAATAGAAGCTGTTAAACACACTTCTCCATGCTAGAAACGTGCGTTTCGGCCTCTTCTGATGTTTTTGTGATGTTTTCACCTTGTTTCTGTCATTTCAACAGGATTACATTAGTTTCTTTATAGAAGCTGTTAAACACACTTCTCCATGCTAGAAACGTGCGTTTCGGCCTCTTCTGATGTTTTTGTGATGTTTTAACCTTGTTTCTGTCATTTCAACAGGATTACATTTGTTCCTTAATAGAAGCTGTTAAACACACTTCTCCATGCTAGAAACGTGCGTTTCGGCCTCTTCTGATGTTTTTGTGATGTTTTCACCTTGTTTCTGTCATTTCAACAGGATTACATTAGTTTCTTAATAGAAGCTGTTAAACACACTTCTCCATGCTAGACACATGCGTTTCGGCCTCCTCTGATGTTTTTGTGATGTTTTCACCTTGTTTCTGTCATTTCAACAGGATTACATTAGTTTCTTAATAGAAGCTGTTAAACACACTTCTCCATGCTAGAAACGTGCGTTTCGGCCTCTTCTGATGTTTTTGTGATGTTTTAACCTTGTTTCTGTCATTTCAACACGATTGCCACTCCTTAGAAGTCCCAGACTTCCACGCAATGTTGAAGAGGCGTGTCAACCAAGACAGCCCCTCCAACCCAGAGCTTTCAGCATCAGTAATTCTGTTTGTGTTAAATCGTCAAATGTCTGTTATGGAAAAAAGAAGCTGAAGGATTTCTGATCATGGTTTTAAAGTATTTTTCTAAATGATTATAGTTTCCTAGACAACACTGGAAATACAAAACTCCTGAACTATGACTTTAACCCGTAAATGTCACATTTGTGTAACTGAGTGTATATTAGACATAAAAGCTCATCATCACTAATGTATTTTGTATCTTGTTGTTCAGTCTCTCCATTAAAGCTACGTGATGTTTTACTGATGGAATATTTGAATGGAACATTTCTACATGACTGCTGCATCATTTTAGACGCATTTCACCAACATCCAGCCGGACAGAGATGGTATTTTTGTAAACTTTGGGCTCTCCAGTAGAATCTGAAATGAAGTTCAGAGGGTTAGTTTGTAAAGACGAAGCCACCGGAGGGCTCAGAAGAGTTTAATCCAGGTGTTATCATATCTGAAGTAGTGGCTCCGGTGCTGCTCTCTGGAAGGAGCACAGGGCTCTGATCTCTACTTCCTCCATGTTGAGGTCAGCCACCAAATAAGACACTGAGAAACCACCACAGCTGCACTTCTGCCTGTAACAGCACTTGCTGGATCTGAAACAAGTCCTCCAAATGAAATGACAGACTATGTATTTTTGTAACTGACCGTTACCTCAAAGGCGTAGTCGGTCTTCCTGGCGGTGCAAGTTGCAAGTCCGACACCTTCAGTATAATATAATAACAGACCAGATATTATTATTATTATTATTATTATTATTAGATTCCTGATGGACTGACTGATCCCCATTATTGAGCCTATGTGGTTATTAATATTCATCCTTCAGCAAGTAAATCAATAACAAGCTACATCACAACAAGTTAAATATTAACTTAATAAAACATCATCTCATGGCCTAGTTTCCACATTGTTGGGTCTGAGTGTCTCTCATATAAATTTGAGCGTCAAACACTTTATTTCCATCATTGTTAAGCATTATTTTCAGGAGCAAATGTCTAAAATATAATTCTCCTGCATATTAAATTCAACGTTAATGTTGTTAAAGTGTAAATCTACACAAATCAATTTTTTATGTTTCTCTTCCTGTAAATGTTCTTTTACCCCGATGTAGCAAAGAGGAAACACACACACACACACGCATTCACACACACACACACGTTACAAGATTATTTGTCTCATGCCCCTGCTCCATCCATCCATCTTCATCCGCTTATCCGGGGTCGGGTCGTGGGGGGTGCAGCTCCAGCAGGGGACCCCAAACTTCTCTTTCCCTGCCCCATTAACCAGCTCCGACTGGGGGATATTATAAAACCTGAATTTCTTAACCGTCTTATAGTTAGAGATTTTATTTTTATTTAACCTTTATTAAACAGGTTAGTCTCATTGAGATATAAAATCTCTTTTTCAAGATAACAGAACAAACTAGGTACATGGAACAAAAATGTACTATCACAAAACACAAAAGACAAAGACAACTCAAGTGCATTTATATTAAAAAGTGTCATTAATTAAGACATTTGAATGTGTTAATGGACTCCTGTCCTGTTAACCTTTAAAGTCATTTAAGGAAATTAGACGCTGTAGTCTGAGGGTTTTGAGTGACATGCACCGACAAAGCCAAAACTAATTCCTAAAAAATAAAAGCGTACCTTGCAATAAAGCTTTTTGTGGTTGTGATGCTGCTGTGAAGAATAAAACCTTCCCACTGTTGTCCTCTAGTGTCTCCAACAACAAACGGTTCCAAACTGGGCTGCTGACGTCACAATAACACCTCCACACTTGCCGCCGCTCCAGGACCTGTATGCCACCGGGACCTGTACGCCACCAGGATCCAAAGATTTGACCTGACCCCTCCAACCCCGGCCACAAACTCTTGATGTCCCTCCCCTCTGGCAGGAGGCTGAGGTCCATCAGGACCAAACCTCACGCTAGTTTTTTCCCATCCACCACTAGCATTATCAACAAGGCCCGGACCAATAAAGCAATCAAGCTTTTTGTGATTGTGATGCTGATGTGGAGAATCAAACCTTCCCACTGCTGTCCTCTAGTGTCTCTAACAACACACAGTTCCAAACTGTACTGCTGACGTCCCAATAACACCTCCATTCATCCTCCAGACTCTGTTCTTCCCCAGGTTGATTACACGTTTTCTCAGTCGCTTTGGTACATTTCTCACATCACTCAGTTCAATCACACACACATTCAACTGAAATTCACCAAACTACCCGTTCCATCTTCACATCATCGGGTCACTTCACATCAAAAAAGCCATTTCTCATTTGAACAAGTTGCAAAAGCTTTGGTACATCCATGTAAATGATTGTGTACAATTCTCTGCTGTTTCCTACATTAACAACTGCTTATGTCATGTTGATCAAAATGTATTATAATGGGTCTTGAATAGTCTCACCCCCCCACAACAGTTAGACATTAGTTCATAGCATAAGTCTTTACATGCAAAAAAATGATGGAACAAGTTGTCATAATTTGTCAAGCTATTTCTATACCTGTCAATTAGACTTTTTGTCTAAATAGGCATTCAAAGTTTATATATACTGTGTATATACGTATATATATATCTATATATAAACTTTGAAAGGCCACAGCCCCCACACTTTAAGTCCGATTGACTTGAAATTTCTCACACATTTGCAGCTTAATGTGCTCTGCAAAAAATCCACAAGGGTCATTAAGGTCCGCGTAGAAAATTATTTTGAATTTTTTGAAAAAAACATTTATTCGATGCTTGCGGCTTTATTAGTGAATGTTTTTGTGTTGGTCGTCTGCTTTTCTCTCATCGCCGTGAGCTGGACTAAGCTACATATCACACTGAACTGAAAATAAAGGTTTTTGACAAACCAGTTGTAGACATTTTAAACAAAGTGCACTGTTTGTCCAATCGTTACAAAACTTGCAGGATATGTTTTATAACCACGTTGTGTGAAATTACTTTGAAGTATTTAGTAATTGAGAAAAAAGCTTTGAACCCGCAAATCAATATTTTTTTATTGTTATAGTTATTTTTTGTATTTTTATACAGTTTTTCTTCTCTATTATGTATTTTTATACCTTTTTTGTAAGATGCTGGAAATTCAAATTTCTTTTCGGGAGTCATCCCAAAAGGATCAATAAAGAGAAGTGTAAAAAAGCTTTTCTATGATGTAACTAATAGAAGAACAGTTATAATTGTAATAATTGTTGACTGTTGTGTGTTTCTTTATCCACGAGATTTCACTGTTTTTTCTTTACCAGTAAACAACCAGAGGTAAGAGCATCATCATGTCGTCATGGGCGACCATCCTCATCAGCATCACCTGGGTACCCTTGCACTTCCTGTAACTTACCACAGGGTGGCACTCTTTCTCTTTGGTGGTTGCTGTCAGCACCGGCAGCAGACACAAACCCAGCGTGCTATGATACTGCACCTATCTATCTATCTATCTATCTATCTATCTATCTATCTATCTATCTATCTATCTATCTATCTATCTATCTATCTATCTATGTTAACATGTTAACATGCTAACATGGTCGCTCTAGTTCTGCTTTTAGAGGTGCAGATGTGTTTTTGAGGGGGGAAACAGCAAGATGACTTGTTTGTCTCTGTGGTTTGTGTTTTGTTGCTCTGATCAATGATGACAGATGTAATGCTTATTTTTGGAAATTACTGCGGTAGACTTCTTACACGTTGATATGTATGTATAATAATGATGTATAACTACACATTATTATTAATAATACCCACTGTTTTATTAATCTGAGTTTTAGTTAACAATTATTTATGATTTAACTTGCTCTCTGCTTCTGGTTCCTCAGACTCCCCGAGTCACGACAGCCGAATAAATATTTAAAAATAAGTCATAGTACGTCAAAAATATATGAAAAAAATCATAGTATAGCATGTCGAAAAAATGTAAAACAAGTCATCGAATGTCGGAAAAAATCATAATATAGTATATAGAAAAATTATTTTAAAAAAGTCATAGTTTGTAGAAAAAAATGCAAAAAAGTCATAGTATAATATGTCAAAATTATTTAAAAAAGTCATAGTATATGTCAAAAAATGTGAAAAAGTCATAGTATAGTATGTAGAAAAAAAAGAAAAAAATCATAGTATAATATGTAGAAAATATATGAAAAATATCATAGTATAGCATGTCAGAAAAATGTGAAACAACTCAGAATGTCGACAAAAATAAAAAAAATCATAGTATGGGGAAAAATATTTTTTAAAAAATATGAAAATTCATAGAATACTATGTCAAATAAGCCATACTAAAGCATGTCGTAAAAAATGAAAAAAGTCATAGTAAAAATGGTCATAGAAAGTCATAGAAAAAATGGTGTTCAGTATGTTTTATGGAAAAATATGAAAGTATTTGTACACATTTATTCCTTTTTTTGTTTGCTTCATTCTTAAAAATAAACAGAACTATAACTTACAGTATGTGATGCTGTGGTTTTGTATATTCTGCACACGGTTGTTAATCAGTAAATATTGATTTCTTGTTGATTTGAGCTGTTTTTTTCTCAGATTAATAACCAGATCCGAGCTAAGAGAGTGAGTACTGAGCGCTGGAATCAAACCCAAGTCCCTGAATGATTGTCTAACCCAAGTGGATGGTTGTTACTGTCGTGTTGTTGATGTGAGAAAGGCTGCAGAGCAGAAACCCACACAGCCCATCTGCTGCAGGAAAGGAAGTGGGGACTCGCTGTCAACAGGTTTTATGATTTCTAATAACCACTGAGAACAGATTCATATCTGCTGCTGCTGGAAACACTCAGGAACTCCTCTTCCTCTCTGCAGCTGGGGGGGGGCTTTTCTTTGCTTGTCTGGAAGCCTTTTACCCACTGAGCCCTCCACCCAAACACAGTTTAACTGAGCCCAGAGAGCAACAATGATGACCCCCCCGGAGGTCACGTCCATGGACTTTATTCATGGAGATTTTAACATTCAAAGGTGAACTTTACAGATTATACTTGGATTTGATGAGAGTCCTCGTACAAAACACTACAACACACATGAGTTTTTATGTCTCAGTGGTTAATGTCTGCAATGCAAATACAGCATCTTCTTATTTAATATGTTCTTATTTGTATACATACAATGTTGTATAAGTCCAACTCTGAATGATAACTGAACAAAGCCCTGTGTAAAGAAATGTCAGAATATAGATAGAAAGTGTAAAAATTGGTTTATGGAAGTGCTGCTGAAGTGGAGATTTCTTAGCATATTAGAAAAATAACTTTAAAAAAAGCTATGGATTATAAAACTCAGACATTTTAAAGGGTCTACAGGTAAATAAGTGCTATTTTGCAAACGTTGCCTTATCTAATGTTAACTTTTGCTTCATTAAGAATGTTACACACAAAGCTGCCATAATCTACATAACGTATTAAAGACAAACACAACAACAGCCAAAATACTCTGAACTATAAAATATCTACCAGACAGCTGATTATTAAAATTCATCTTAGTAACTGCTAAAATGTATTTATATTGTTAACAATTAACACACACAGACACACACTCACACACACACTTTAAACACCAAACACTCTTATATATAAATTATAAATCTGAATTTTCTTCCCCCCCTGGGGACAACACCTGACTTCCTGTCCGTCTTGGGGACCAGTCATGTTATGTCTATCACATCCAATCATCACCACTGCTGGGCACTGCACACTTCCTGACAAGCATGTTTTTAGATTGAAACAACACATTAGAGGATATTCTTTAAATATCCAAAATGTTAACAAGATGATTTCACTGTACGATAAGTTCAGCAGTGACTTAGACTTGTAGGTCTCCAAAATTCATCGTTCTGCAAATATCCTTTTGATATAATTGTCGCTAGAAAACAAAAACAGGGAGAGGCGAAGAATGGCTCCTGAGTGTATAAAACAAAGCAGCAAGTATACGGAGCAGCCACCACATGAGTGAGAGTGTCTGCACTTGTGAGCGCTGGAGGGAAAGACACGCCACTCTCACTGGTCACTATGCTTTCTAAGTGGATTTCTTAATTAAACTGAGCTTTGACAGCTCGGGGGCGGACACTAAGGGTGTCACTGGCCCATTTATGACTGGTCACTTTCAAGAACAAACTTTGGAGCCAGCACTTTGACAAAATAATCTTGTATTTCCCTTCAGTGCAAGCAAAGCAGACATTCTTCCACGTGTGGTGACTGATCTGTGTGCTTGCTGCCTTGTTTTATGTACACAGCAGCCACTTTTGGCCTCTCCCTGTTTTTGTTTCACACTCACTGGCCTCTACAACTCTTGATTTTTCACTTGGTGCGTGAAGACTAATCTCTTAATTTAACTTTACAAGAAGTAAATCTCTGGAATGCACAAAAAAAGAGCAAACACAACATCATGGCAGTAAAGGCTACGATGATTTCAGTAATGACTTAGAATGACGAATTTGGAGACATACAAGTCTGTCAAAGATCATTTTGACATAATTCCCACAGCAAGCAAGAAAAAAAAAGATATTCGTGAATACTGATCACAGTATAAACGAGATGAATTGATGAGCAGAAATCAGTCGGCACATTCGCAGTTGGTGGACGGTCTCTTGTTTCTGAGGATCATCAGCAGGGAGAGTCCACAGCAGTACACCAGACTCTTCACTATCAGCTGTGTGTACAGCAGACAGAAAAACTTCACTCGGTACTGAAACTGGAAGGCCACTGTCTCACACACACACACACACACACACACACACACACACAGAGTCAGACACTGTCTCAGTATGTTCTACTATGTACATGTCATCAGAACATCATCAGATTGGACCGGACAACCATCTTCAAATGAAAACGGGGGGTCGGCTACAATTTGAAAATAAATGTCAAAGGCCATTATTAAATACACACACGTCAGGGCCCCACTAATCTTTTTAGTTATGGAGCCAGGACAGTGTCTTTAAATGTTGGCATTAAAAACTAAAGCTGAAGCCCAAAAGGAAACGTTGTCACTGAAGGAGAGGAAGCAGGTGATCTTACAGTCAGCTTGCTGCAGAGCTAGCTGGTCTGGTGGCTCTTTCTCTGGAGAACAGGAGGCTGCTGGAGCTGGAACCTCTGAAACAGAAAAGCAGTGAAATGGTTGGAGTTACAGTGACAAATGGCAGTCGTCTACTCCTCTGCGATCTTTGACAGCATCTCCACATGAAGCTGAATCCCTGCTGAACACCGTCACCGAGCCTTCATTACAGTCAGCTCTGTGTGTTGCTGTGGTTGTTGTACAAAAAGCAACAGTTTGCAAGGCTGCTGTAGAGGTGCCAACTTTTTCAAGAAGCTGATTGAAGGAAGGAAAGATGGAGGCTGTGTTCACATAATCCAGCAAGTCCACCACCGCTGAAAAATAACTATGTTGCATGGCTGCATGTAAATGGGAATATTAGTGGAATATTCTCTTAATTTAGATATGTAAACAGCTTATTCAGGATATTGTCTTTTTCAGAATGAGAGCTAAAATCAAGTTATTAAGTGAATTTAAGTAGTCAGTACTGAAGTCACCGAGCCTTCATTACCTTGTTCTGTTTGGGCCTCCACTGTCCCCCCCTCATGGTGGACGTAGCAGCGGTATTTATACGTGCTGTTCTCTTGCTGATGGACCAGCAAGATGGCGGCGGTGCGTCCCGACTCTCTGATCTCCAGCTGCTCTCCCTCCGCAGGGGGCAGCTCCTCCAGAGGACCATTCTGGCTTTGTCTTTTCCAGGAGAACTGGACCAGAGGAGGAAACATGGCTGAGGCCAGACACAGCAGGGAGCTCTTCCCCTCCAGGTGGGCTCTGGGCGCTGCTGGGTACACACTCACCACGGGCTTCACTACCGGCTCATCTGAAGTTTGACAACAGCAACAAGCAGCACAGACACACATTCAACAGCAGCTCACAGCACGGCATTCAGTCTGATCCTGGAAACTACATGGACTCTGATCTCTAAACTCCTCATCAATACAGCCCAGAGTTCCCTACATCTACTGTATCATCTTCATATGAACCACACCGACCAGCTCATGCAGCATGGGTTATATGGGGAATAAAGACTATTATGGACACACATTATGGATTAATGTCCCAAGTCTATTCACTATAATTATTATTACCAACATAATATAGTGATGACATTTTCCTTCATAGAATGGACAAGTATGCGTTCTATATGATAATAAATAACATTTACTTTCACATTTAATACATGCGCAAATTTGAATTATTACAATTTATGTAACATATTTTAATTAACTACAACTACAATAACATGTTCAACTAGAAAATTCCACAATTTATCAGTGTGCCTACTACCTGGTGCACAGGAGTCAGTTGGTCAACATGGCCTCCAGGGAACAGTGTTATGATAGGTGTGTGTGTGTGTGTGTGTGTGTGTCAACATTTGGTCTACATTTTGACCAATAATGATGTCTGAAGAATGAAAACTGGAGAAGAGAGATCAATTTGATTGAAAAACCTTCAGAGAATCGTACTGCAGCCCCCCAACTCTGTCCTCCACTCTAGCTCTCAACATTCCGCCACATACACACACATTGGAAAATCTGAGACGGTCTGAAAACGGGACGATATGTAAACTGGGATTTGGGAGAAACCGTGCTTGATATCTGAACGCCCATTCAGCCCAATAAACGCCAAAGTCTTGTCTTCGGTTCAAACTTTTAATCATGTTTCTACGTTAAAGTATGGCGATACAGCACGTTACCAAAGAGGGGGCGTTTTGAGCGATGTTGAGCGATTTCCCGAAAATTTCCCATTCAAGTCAATGAGAAATTTTTGCCGTATTTTTGCCAATTTCGGTAAAACCACGCGGCAAATCTGGTTGAAAAGTCATAGCACACCATTCCCGATCGATACCCACATTTCGGTGTATGTGGTGCGCGTGTTGGCAACGCTTTGGGACTAGTAGCGGGACGAAATTTGGCGGAAGATTAAGAATAAGAAATAATAATAAGTATGGGCAATAATAGTCATTGTGCCGATTGCTGCTTATGCAGCACATCGGCACACTGAACTAGAAAATTCCGCAGAAATTTTATCAGTGTGCCTGCTACTGGGTGCACATCCACATACACACACATGGGAAACATCAGTTAGGAGTCAGTTGGTCAACACGGTCTCCAGGGAACAGTGTCATGATAGGTGTGTGTGTGTTTGAGTGTGTGTGTGTGTGAGTGTGTGTGTGTGTGTGTGTCTGTGTCTGAGTGTGTGTGTGTGTGAGTGTGTGTGTTCAGAACCTGTTGCTATGGTGATTTCCTCAAAGAGGGAGCCAGATTTTTTCCCCAATGCTTTATATCTGCAGTTGGTGAGCCTAGCGCAAAAAGTTTTAGTCCGATAGACTCCATAGTTACATGTCTGCGATCGGCACAAGATTTCTTACATTTTGACCAACTATGATGTCTAAAGAGGTAAAACTGGAAGAGGGAGAGACAGTTGTTTGGGGAAAAAAATCACTGAATCGGACTCCAGCTGTATGGTTTTTTCATAGATTCAATCGACAGTTGGTAGTTCACAGCCAACAATTTAAGTCCGATAGACCCCATAGTTACATGTCTGCGACCGGAACAAGATTTTCTACATTTTGACCAATAATGAACTCTGAAGACTGAAAACTGGAGGAGAGAGAGTAATTTGTTTGATAAACTTCCAGAGATCTGTACCGAAGCCCCCCACTCTGTCCTCCACTCTAACTCTGAACATTCCGCCACATACACACACATTGGAAAATCTGAGACGGTCTGAAAACGGGACGATACGTAAACTGTGATTTGGGAAAAACCATGCTTGATATCTGAACGCCCATTCAGCCCAATAAACTCCAAAGTCTTGTCTTCGGTTTAAACTTTTAATCATGTTTCTACGTTAAAGTATGACGATACAGCACAGTCCCAAAGAGGGGGCGTTTTGAGCAATGTTGAGCGATTTCTCGAACATTTCCCATTCAAGTCAATGAGAAAATTTTGCCGTATTTTTGCCGATTTCGGTAAAACGGCGCGGCAAATCTCTTAGAAAAGTCATAGCACACCATTCCCGATCATTACCCACATTTCGGTGTAATGTGGTGCGTGTGTTGGCAACGCTTTGGGACTAGTAGCGGGACGAAATTTGGCGGAAGATGAAGAATAATAATAAGTATGGGCAATAATAGTCATTGTGCCGATTGCACAATTTAATATTTTACTATATACATATCAAGGTGTTATTATAGATAGATTGTTGCAGGGCGATACGTCTTTGTGAATGTGTGTTAACAACTAATTGCCGTCATCGTGAAGCATGTATGAAGGTGTTATTGAAATATACACTTTGGATGATTTGGCCATTTTTATAGCTACAAAAGTATGTTTTTCCATTTATATCATGTTTCTATTGTGGAATATGTTGCTTCACTAGGTTTTTACGTGGGTTAGACCACTGGACATCCAAATAACGCTCCCCCCTTCTCCACCCCTTCATCTTTCTAAAACTGCTTTTCCATGTCTCACCTCCATAAATTATTGTATAAACAATAAACACAGATATTTGTGCATTTATTTAAAATCCATGGAGTTATAGCCAGGTCGGGGACATATGCCCTTACAGCTTGTTTTGCTTTAACAAAAACAACAAAAAAGATTTATATAATTTATATTTTTAAAAACAGATAGAAATTGCTGTCTCTCCGGTAAATTTAGTAATAGTAATTAGATTTTCAGTATGAACTTTAACTCATCTATGTTCATAATGAGTTAGACATTTCATATAAAGATCAAATATTACAAGTTATTTGAGTCTTTGTTCTTATTTGATAACCACTAATGAAAAACTATTAGCAAATACAGATTCTCTTCAAAGGAGTAGAAATCATTTTTACGTCAAAAAATCTTAACATCAAAGTGAGAAAGATTTTTATAATATATCAAATTTAAATAAAACTACAATTTAATAAAGGACCATCTTGATCCCTGATTGGAAATTAACATATAATACTTATAAAATGTACTTTCACACAAAGAAAGTGTCGTAGACTTAATTTATTAGAATAAATTTCATATTTATCTTTTCATGATCATCGTCCCATTTTCAGACTTTTTTTTAGTTTCCACTACCACCACCTTACTAGTTTTATACTTTCTGGAATTCGTGGTCAATAACCCTCATTTATATAGAATTATACCTAATATTAGAGTTAAAAAGCAGAAATTATGAGTTATTTTGACTAGTAGTTCAGAGGAATGAAAGAGCGTTGGAAGGAATCCAATCCATGTTTTATAGTAATTTGGTTAAAAAGAAAGTCATGTTTCAGATATAGACATTTATTAAAGGGTCAGATTTTACCCTTTAAAAAACAGGAGAGTTAATAAGGTAATGTTTCACAAAATGTTTCCCTGGTCTCTGGATATTGTTTGGATTTTTCATTTTTGTCACTTCATGTCATTTTTTTCAATTGTTTGTGTGTTTTATGCCTCATTTTGTAATTTTTTTGTCACAATAAAATAAATTACATGTTTATCCCTGATTGGAAATTAACATAATTATAAAATATATTTTCACACAAAGAAAGTGTCGTAGAGTTAACGTATTAAAATAAATTATATGTTTATCTTTTTATGATATACATTTATTATTTTATTACTACTTTAGGCTACATATAACACATATTTATGTTATATTATATTTTCTTATATGTTCCTCTAAGAGCTTCAGAAACAAATCAATATATCAGTAATTTCATAGTTTTTTCACGACAATTTCACCTTTAATAAACAATTATATTAAATGTTGAAATTATGTTAATCATCAACTACTATTTATTTAAAATGCGCTAACATGCATATTAATCTCTCTCTCTCTCCATATATATACATGTACATATATATATGCTGTGATATATCATCGTGTATGATATAAATAAATGAGTAGCTTACATTTTATTTATTATAATACATTCAGTATCTCTGGGGCTTCATGTATAAATATATCTTCTACTAAAAGAAAAATGTACCTTCATATAAAATACAATTGCCTTTAAATTATTTTATTAATTATCCTAAACAATATAAAGTTATACTCTTTACCAAGTACATGTACTGACATATATTAAATTATGTTTAACATCATATATTATCGTATTGATGATTATCTGAGAGGATCAGAGACTGTATGTTTCTAACATTTCATCAAACTTTTTCTATAAATCAGTTTAATCTGCCGCAGAAATAAAGAATAACTGGAGCTGTGCCGTGTGATTTCAACATGTTTCCAGAAACTATGAACCTGTTTTATGTAGTTTAAGAACATTTTACAGTCCCCTCTATAGCCTACAGAGGTGTTCTGAGATGTTTTATTTATTATTTAACTTTTATTTTGAACGCAACTCAATGAATTTGTTGTTTTTCAGCATAGTGCAGAGTTGATCTAATGCTGCTTAAAATGCATTCCTATCCCTTAGAAAAAACAACTGATTATTTAGGAGGAAATGTTTCTTTATGTACAGCATCAAACCAAAAATCCTGGAAGTATTTAAACGTAGTACCGTGGATCCCTTTTAAAGTCATACCATACTTAAAAAGTTCTTCAGATATTAATGCAATCGCTGCACGGCTGCAAGAATTCTCTTCTAATGTTGAAACAACTAACACCACCTGAAGCCGCAGAAACTCATTAAAACACATTTTCATCTTGTTCATTAAAATAACAGGACATTAAATGTTAATTCTTACCTCTTACAATCAGTTTAGTTCCAGAGCCAAAGATGAAGTCGTAGTTGTATCCTCCGTCTCTCACAGTAAAACTGAGTGATACAAAAACCTGTCTGCTGATGAGAGCGTCTGCTGAGGTGAACCAGTCCAAATTATTAACCAGTTTCATATTCCAGCTCCATGATGTTTCTCTAATGTTCATATTAACATGACTGTCTCTTCTTCTCTGTCCTTTTTAGACACACTAGCAGAGTGTCTCTGTGGATCGTTGGTTCAGACAGATGAATCCGACTGACTTTGATACTTTTTAATCCAGTAACATCATCAGATCACATTTTTATATTCTCCATTACCATAAATGTATCACTATAAAATGTATTACTATAATAATGTAAATCATCTGTGTGTTGCAATGTAGTTTTGTTTTTATCTGACGTAGAACAAGTTGTGATCCTCCATCTATTTAAATAATTCCTGAACTTATGATCAGAAATATCAAAGCTGAAATTAAAGTTATTGGATGAAAAGGTTTGATGTAATCAAAATTAAATTATTCATTCAAAGTGATTTCAGCCCCCAGCCAGCTAGCAACCATCTACTATCACTGCAGCCCCAGAGGAAGGGAGTGGGTGGGGGGGGGGGGTCAACGTGTAATCCCTTAAATGTAAATGTGCTGTATTTATATAGCGCTTTTCTAGTCTTAACGACTACTCAAAGCGCTTTTACATCATACAGGATACATTCACCATTCACACACATTCATACACTGTGGCCGAGGCTGCCGTACAAGGTGCCACCTGCGCATCAGATAAACATGCACACACATTCACACTCAGGGTAACTCAGGGTTCAGTGTCTTGCCCAAGGACACTTCGACATGGGACTGCAGGGCCAGGGATTGAACCACCAACCTTCCAATTGGCAGGCAACCGCTCTACCGCTGACCCACAGCCACCCTTACACTACTCATTACTGGGGAAAGTACCCTAAAAAATGTAAGAATAATATATTACTTAGTAATGTGTTACTGCCCAACACTGTTTGTGACTCTGGCTGAGATGGAGGTGGAATATGAGAACCTGGGCTGTGGTTGGCTGATCTCTTCCTGTCACAAACACTGGTTGACATCTGTTCATCTGGAGGTTTTTGTTCAGACTGCAGGGATCATTTCTCACTGTGGGGACTAGCTTTATAACAGGAGCAGTAGTAGGAGGCTGAATGATCGAGTTTAACTTTCTGGATCTGCAACTCCCAGCCGTTCTGTTTATTCACAGCTGAGAAATCATCTTCCTGAGGATGATTGTATCTCTTATTTATGTCACCATTACGCCGGTTAATATCAAGAATCCTTGTGAATGTTTCTGTGTCTCTCTTCTGGTACCAGTATACATATTCATAGTCACACTGCTCAGTGCCTCGACAGCTGAAAGAGACGTCTCCACCAACTCTCCTGGTCAATGTTAAATCCTCCTGAATCAGCTGTGTTCCCATGGCAGCCAGCGCTGTAGAGAAACAGACAGGTAGATGAAGGTGAGTGTCACCCAGTGTGTGTTAAAGGTGGAGTTTGTCGGCTCCTGATCGGCTGGAAACACTCACCTGAACCCAGACAGCACAGAGCAGCAGCTGGGAGGAGAAGCATTTTGTTGAGTGGTGTTTCCTGTGGGGAACCTGGGGAGAAGTGGCGCTCTGATGCAGCTGAGGCCAAACAAGGATGAGCTGTGAGATCAGACGAGGGCTACGTGGTCCTAACAGCTCCTCACATCTCCCATCAGCCCCTGCGGCGGTAATTTTGGTACTTTTAGATTGAGTTCTTCGTCAAACTCAGTAATTCTGTTTGTGTTAAATCTTCAAATGTCCGTGGTTTTAAGGTATTTTTCTAAATGATTATAGTTTCCTAGACAACACTGGAAATACAAAACTCCTGAACTATGACTTTAACCTGTAAACGTCCCATTTGCGTAACTGAATGTTTATTAGACATAAAAGCGCAGCATCACTAATGCATTTTGTATCCTGTTGTTCAGTCTCTCCATTAAAGCTATGTGATGTTTGACTGAGGGAAATATTTGAATGGAACATTTCTACATGACTGCTGCACCATTTTAGACGCATTTTACCAACATCCATCCGGACAGAGTTGGTATTTCTGTAAACTTTGGGCTCTCCACTAGAATCTGAATTGAAGTTCAGGGGGTTAGTTTGTAAAGACGGAGCCAGCGGAGGGCTCAGAAGAGTTTAATCCACGTGTTATCATACTGTATCTGAAGTAGTGGCTCCGGTGCTGCTCTCTGGAAGGAGCTCAGGGCTCTGATCTCTACTTCCTCCATGTTGAGGTCAGCCCCCAAATGAGACACTGAGAAACCACCACAGCTGCACTTCTGCCTGTAGAAGCACTTGCTGTATCTGAAACTGGGGGGCAGCAAGTCCTCCAAATGAAATGACAGAATATGTATTTTTGTAACTGACCGTTACCTCAAAGGCGTAGTCGGTCTTCCTGGCGGTGCAGGTTGCAACTCCTACACCTTCAGGAGAAATAATAGCAGACCAGATATTATTATTGTTATTATTATTATTATTATTATTATTAGATATTAGATTCCTGCTGGACTGACTGTGGATCCCCATTATTGAGCCTATGTGGTGATTATATTCATCCTTCAGCTAGTAAATCAATAACACAGCTACATCACAACAAGTTAAATATTAATTTTTTAAAACATCATCTCATGGCCTAGTTTCCACATTGCTTGTCTTTTATAGAAATTTCATCATCAAACACTTTCCATCATTGTTAAGCATCATTTTCAGGAGCAAATGTCAAAAATATGATTCTGCTGCATAATAAAACCAACGATATTAAAGTTTAAATCTACACAAATCGATTTTTTGTTTCTCTTCCTGTAAGTGTTCTTTTACCCCGATGTAGCAAAGAGGAAACACACACACACACACACGCATTCACACACACACACACACACACACACATGTTACAAGATTATTTGTCTCATACATAGTGATACACTTCCAACCAGCAGTGAACTGAATCCTGACTCCACTCCAACGGTGCTACCACTAATAACTAATAGCATAATTAAGTTATAGAAGAAAAGTTAAGGTTAAAACATGAATTAATAAGAAGCTAAAGATGAAATTTATACCACCCAGAATACCCCTGCTCCATCCATCCAT
>JAQOOF010000135.1:0-58317 GCA_029931835.1 Etheostoma nigrum
GCCCAAAAGAGGCCAAAAAGCATGTTTCCAGCATGGAGATGTGTGTATAGAAGCTACTGTTAAGAAACTAGTGTTAAACTGTTGAAATGACAGTAACATGCTTGAAACGTCACAAAAAGCTCAGAAGAGGCCAAAATGCATGTTTCCAGCATGGAGATATGTGTATAGCAGCTACTCTTAAGAAACTAGTGTAAAACTGTTGAAATGACAGTAACAAGCTTGAAACGTCACAAAAAGCCCAGAAGAGGCCAAAAAGCACGTTTCCAGCGTGGAAATGTGTGTATTGCAGCTACTGTTAAGAAACTAGTGTAAACTGTTGAAATGACAGTAACATGCTTGAAACGTCACAAAAAGCTCAGAAGAGGCCAAAAAGCACGTTTCCAGCATGGAGATGTGTGTATAGCAGCTACTGTTAAGAAACAAGTGTAAACTGTTGAAATGACAGTAACATGCTTGAAACGTCACAAAAAGCTCAGAAGAGGCCAAAAAGCACGTTTCCAGCATGGAGATGTGTGAATAGAAGCTACTGTTAAGAAACTAGTGTAAAACTGTAGAAATGACAGTAACATGCTTGAAACGTTACAAAAAGCTCAGAAGAGGCTGAAACGCACATTTTCAGCATGGCGATGTGTGCATTGCAGCTACTGTTAAGAAATTAGTGTAAAACTGTTGAAATGACAGTAACAAGCTTGAAACGTCACAAAAAGCCCAGAAGAGGCCAAAAAGAACGTTTCCAGCATGGAGATGTGTGTATAGCAGCTACTGTTAAGAAACAAGTGTAAAACTGTTGAAATAACAGTAACATGCTTGAAACGTCACAAAAAGCTCAGAAGAGGCTAAAACGCACGTTTCTAGCATGGAAAAGTGTGTTTAACAGCTTCTATTAAGAAACTAATGTAATCTGTTGAAATGACAAAAACAAAGTGAAAACATCACAGAAACACAAGAAGAGGCCAAAACGCACGTTTCTAGCATGGAAAAGTGTGTTTAACAGCTTCTATTAAGAAACTAATGTAATCCTGTTGAAATGACAGAAACAAGGTGAAAACATCACAAAAACATCAGAAGAGGCCGAAACGCACGTTTCTAGCATGGAAAAGTGTGTATTGCAGCTACTGTTAAGAAACAAGTGTAAAACTCTTGAAATGACAGTAACATGCTTGAAACGTCACAAAAACCTCAGAAGAGGCCAAAAAGCACGTTTCCAGCATGGAGATGTGTGATTAGAAGCTACTTTTAAGAGACTAGTGTAAAACTGTTGAAATGACAGTAACATGCTTGAAACGTCACAAAAAGCTCAGAAGAGGCTGAAACGCACATTTCCAGCATGGAGATGTGTGTATTGCAGCTACTATTAAGAAACTAGTGTAAAACTGTTGAAATGACAGAAACAAGGTGTAAACATCACAAAAACATCAGAAGAGGCCGAAACGCACGTTTCTAGCATGGAAAAGTGTGTTTAGCAGCTTCTATTAAGAAACTAATGTAATCCTGTTGAAATGACAGAAACAAGCTTGAAACGTCACAAAAAGCTCAGAAGAGGGCAAAAAGCATGTTTCCAGCATGGAGATGTATGTATAGAAGCTACTGTTAAGAAACTAGTGTTAAACTGTTGAAATGACAGTAACATGCTTGAAACGTCACAAAAAGCTCAAAAGAGGCCAAAATGCATGTTTCCAGCATGGAGATATGTGTATAGCAGCTACTCTTAAGAAACTAGTGTAAAACTGTTGAAATGACAGTAACAAGCTTGAAACGTCACAAAAAGCCCAAAAGAGGCCAAAAAGCATGTTTCCAGCATGGAGATGTGTGTATAGAAGCTACTGTTAAGAAACTAGTGTTAAACTGTTGAAATGACAGTAACATGCTTGAAACGTCACAAAAAGCTCAGAAGAGGCCAAAATGCATGTTTCCAGCATGGAGATATGTGTATAGCAGCTACTCTTAAGAAACTAGTGTAAAACTGTTGAAATGACAGTAACAAGCTTGAAACGTCACAAAAAGCCCAGAAGAGGCCAAAAAGCACGTTTCCAGCGTGGAGATGTGTGTATAGAAGCTACTGTTAAGAAACTAGTGTTAAACTGTTGAAATGACAGTAACATGCTTGAAACGTTACAAAAAGCTCAGAAGAGGCTGAAACGCACATTTTCAGCATGGCGATGTGTGCATTGCAGCTACTGTTAAGAAATTAGTGTAAAACTGTTGAAATGACAGTAACAAGCTTGAAACGTCACAAAAAGCCCAGAAGAGGCCAAAAAGAACGTTTCCAGCATGGAGATGTGTGTATAGCAGCTACTGTTAAGAAACAAGTGTAAAACTGTTGAAATAACAGTAACATGCTTGAAACGTTACAAAAAGCTCAGAAGAGGCTTAAACGCACGTTTCCAGCATGGAGAAGTGTGTTTAGCAGCTTCTATTAAGAAACTAATGTAATCCTGTTGTAATGACAGAAACAAGGTGAAAACATCACAAAAACATCAGAAGAAGCCGAAACGCACATTTCTAGCATGGAAAAGTGTGTATTGCAGCTACAGTTAAGAAACAAGTGTAAAATTGTCTAAATGACAGTAACATGCTTGAAACGTCACAAAAAGCTCAGAAGAGGCCAAAAAGCACGTTTCCAGCATGGAGATGTGTGAATAGAAGCTACTGTTAAGAAACTAGTGTAAAACTGTTGAAATGACAGTAACAAGCTTGAAACGTCACAAAAAGCCCAGAAGAGGCTTAAACGCACGTTTCCAGCATGGAGTAGTGTGTTTAGCAGCTTCTATTAAGAAACTAATGTAATCCTGTTGAAATGACAGAAACAAGCTTGAAACGTCACAAAAAGCTCAGAAGAGGCTGAAACGCACATTTCCAGCATGGAGATGTGTGTATTGCAGCTACTGTTAAGAAACTAGTGTAAAACTGTTGAAATGACAGAAACAAGGTGTAAACATCACAAAAACATCAGAAGAGGCCGAAACGCACGTTTCTAGCATGGAAAAGTGTGTTTAGCAGCTTCTATTAAGAAACTAATGTAATCCTGTTGAAATGACAGAAACAAGCTTGAAACGTCACAAAAAGCTCAGAAGAGGCCAAAAAGCATGTTTCCAGCATGGAGATGTGTGTATAGAAGCTACTGTTAAGAAACTAGTGTTAAACTGTTGAAATGACAGTAACATGCTTGAAACGTCACAAAAAGCTCAAAAGAGGCCAAAATGCATGTTTCCATTATGGAGATATGTGTATAGCAGCTACTCTTAAGAAACTAGTGTTAAACTGTTGAAATGACAGTAACATGCTTGAAACGTCACAAAAAGCTCAGAAGAGGCCAAAATGCATGTTTCCAGCATGGAGATATGTGTATAGCAGCTACTGTTAAGAAACTAGTGTTAAACTGTTGAAATGACAGTAACATGCTTGAAACGTCACAAAAAGCTCAGAAGAGGCCAAAAAGCATGTTTCCAGCATGGAGATGTGTGTATAGAAGCTACTGTTAAGAAACTAGTGTTAAACTGTTGAAATGACAGTAACATGCTTGAAACGTCACAAAAAGCTCAAAAGAGGCCAAAATGCATGTTTCCATTATGGAGATATGTGTATAGCAGCTACTCTTAAGAAACTAGTGTAAAACTGTTGAAATGACAGTAACATGCTTGAAACGTCACAAAAAGCTCAGAAGAAGCTGAAACGCACATTTCCAGCATGGAGATGTGTGTATTGCAGCTACTGTTAAGAAACTAGTGTAAAACTGTTGAAATGACAGAAACAAGGTGTAAACATCACAAAAACATCAGAAGAGGCCGAAACGCACGTTTCTAGCATGGAAAAGTGTGTTTAGCAGCTTCTATTAAGAAACTAATGTAATCCTGTTGAAATGACAGAAACAAGCTTGAAACGTCACAAAAAGCTCAGAAGAGGCCAAAAAGCATGTTTCCAGCATGGAGATGTGTGTATAGAAGCTACTGTTAAGAAACTAGTGTTAAACTGTTGAAATGACAGTAACATGCTTGAAACGTCACAAAAAGCTCAAAAGAGGCCAAAATGCATGTTTCCAGCATGGAGATATGTGTATAGCAGCTACTCTTAAGAAACTAGTGTAAAACTGTTGAAATGACAGTAACAAGCTTGAAACGTCACAAAAACCTCAGAAGAGGCCAAAAAGCACGTTTCCAGCATGGAGATGTGTGTATAGAAGCTACTGTTAAGAAACTAGTGTAAAACTGTTGAAATGACAGAAACAAGCTTGAAACGTCACAAAAAGCTCAGAAGAGGCCAAAAAGCATGTTTCCAGCATGGAGATGTGTGTATAGAAGCTACTGTTAAGAAACTAGTGTTAAACTGTTGAAATGACAGTAACATGCTTGAAACGTCACAAAAAGCTCAAAAGAGGCCAAAATGCATGTTTCCAGCATGGAGATATGTGTATAGCAGCTACTCTTAAGAAACTAGTGTAAAACTGTTGAAATGACAGTAACAAGCTTGAAACGTCACAAAAACCTCAGAAGAGGCCAAAAAGCACGTTTCCAGCATGGAGATGTGTGTATAGAAGCTACTGTTAAGAAATTAGTGTAAAACTGTTGAAATGACAGTAACAAGCTTGAAATGTCACAAAAAGCCCAGAAGAGGCCAAAAAGCACGTTTCCAGCATGGAGATGTGTGTATAGAAGCTACTGTTAAGAAACTAGTGTTAAACTGTTGAAATGACAGTAACATGCTTGAAACGTCACAAAAAGCTCAGAAGAGGCCAAAATGCATGTTTCCAGCATGGAGACATGTGTATAGCAGCTACTCTTAAGAAACTAGTGTAAAACTGTTGAAATGACAGTAACAAGCTTGAAACGTCACAAAAAGCCCAGAAGAGGCCAAAAAGCACGTTTCCAGCATGGAGATGTGTGTATAGCAGCTACTGTTAAGAAACAAGTGTAAAACTGTTGAAATGACAGTAACATGCTTGAAACGTCACAAAAACCTCAGAAGAGGCCAAAAAGCACGTTTCCAGCATGGAGATGTGTGATTAGAAGCTACTTTTAAGAGACTAGTGTAAAACTGTTGAAATGACAGTAACATGCTTGAAACGTCACAAAAAGCTCAGAAGAGGCTGAAACGCACATTTCCAGCATGGAGATGTGTGTATTGCAGCTACTGTTAAGAAACTAGTGTAAAACTGTTGAAATGACAGAAACAAGGTGTAAACATCACAAAAACATCAGAAGAGGCCGAAACGCACGTTTCTAGCATGGAAAAGTGTGTTTAGCAGCTTCTATTAAGAAACTAATGTAATCCTGTTGAAATGACAGAAACAAGCTTGAAACGTCACAAAAAGCTCAGAAGAGGCCAAAAAGCACGTTTCCAGCATGGAGATGTGTGTATAGAAGCTACTGTTAAGAAACTAGTGTTAAACTGTTGAAATGACAGTAACATGCTTGAAACGTCACAAAAAGCTCAAAAGAGGCCAAAATGCATGTTTCCAGCATGGAGATGTGTGTATAGAAGCTACTGTTAAGAAACTAGTGTAAAACTGTTGAATTGACAGTAACAAGCTTGAAACGTCACAAAAAGCCCAAAAGAGGCCAAAAAGCATGTTTCCAGCAAGGAGATGTGTGTATAGAAGCTACTGTTAAGAAACTAGTGTTAAACTGTTGAAATGACAGTAACATGCTTGAAACGTCACAAAAAGCTCAAAAGAGGCCAAAATGCATGTTTCCAGCATGGAGATATGTGTATAGCAGCTACTCTTAAGAAACTAGTGTAAAACTGTTGAAATGACAGTAACAAGCTTGAAACGTCACAAAAAGCCCAGAAGAGGCCAAAAAGCACGTTTCCAGCATGGAGATATGTGTATAGCAGCTACTCTTAAGAAACTAGTGTAAAACTGTTGAAATGACAGTAACAAGCTTGAAACGTCACAAAAAGCCCAGAAGAGGCCAAAAAGCACGTTTCCAGCATGGAGATGTGTGAATAGAAGCTACTGTTAAGAAACTAGTGTAAAACTGTAGAAATGACAGTAACATGCTTGAAACGTCACAAAAAGCTCAGAAGAGGCCAAAAAGCACGTTTCCAGCATGGAGATGTGTGTATAGCAGCTACTGTTAAGAAACAAGTGTAAAACTGTTGAAATGACAGTAACATGCTTGAAACGTCACAAAAAGCTCAGAAGAGGCTAAAACGCACGTTTCTAGCATAGAAAAGTGTGTTTAACAGCTTCTATTAAGAAACTAATGTAATCTGTTGAAATGACAAAAACAAAGTGAAAACATCACAGAAACACAAGAAGAGGCCAAAACGCACGTTTCTAGCATGGAAAAGTGTGTTTAACAGCTTCTATTAAGAAACTAATGTAATCCTGTTGAAATGACAGAAACAAGGTGAAAACATCACAAAAACATCAGAAGAGGCCGAAACGCACGTTTCTAGCATGGAAAAGTGTGTATTGCAGCTACTGTTAAGAAACAAGTGTAAAACTGTTGAAATGACAGTAACATGCTTGAAACGTCACAAAAACCTCAGAAGAGGCCAAAAAGCACGTTTCCAGCATGGAGATGTGTGATTAGAAGCTACTTTTAAGAGACTAGTGTAAAACTGTTGAAATGACAGTAACATGCTTGAAACGTCACAAAAAGCTCAGAAGAGGCTGAAACGCACATTTCCAGCATGGAGATGTGTGTATTGCAGCTACTATTAAGAAACTAGTGTAAAACTGTTGAAATGACAGAAACAAGCTTGAAACGTCACAAAAAGCTCAGAAGAGGCCAAAAAGCATGTTTCCAGCATGGAGATGTGTGTATAGAAGCTACTGTTAAGAAACTAGTGTTAAACTGTTGAAATGACAGTAACAAGCTTGAAACGTCACAAAAACCTCAGAAGAGGCCAAAAAGCACGTTTCCAGCATGGAGATGTGTGTATAGAAGCTACTGTTAAGAAACTAGTGTAAAACTGTTGAAATGACAGTAACAAGCTTGAAATGTCACAAAAAGCCCAGAAGAGGCCAAAAAGCACGTTTCCAGCATGGAGATGTGTGTATAGAAGCTACTGTTAAGAAACTAGTGTTAAACTGTTGAAATGACAGTAACATGCTTGAAACGTCACAAAAAGCTCAGAAGAGGCCAAAATGCATGTTTCCAGCATGGAGACATGTGTATAGCAGCTACTCTTAAGAAACTAGTGTAAAACTGTTGAAATGACAGTAACAAGCTTGAAACGTCACAAAAAGCCCAGAAGAGGCCAAAAAGCACGTTTCCAGCATGGAGATGTGTGTATAGCAGCTACTGTTAAGAAACAAGTGTAAAACTGTTGAAATGACAGTAACATGCTTGAAACGTCACAAAAACCTCAGAAGAGGCCAAAAAGCACGTTTCCAGCATGGAGATGTGTGATTAGAAGCTACTTTTAAGAGACTAGTGTAAAACTGTTGAAATGACAGTAACATGCTTGAAACGTCACAAAAAGCTCAGAAGAGGCTGAAACGCACATTTCCAGCATGGAGATGTGTGTATTGCAGCTACTGTTAAGAAACTAGTGTAAAACTGTTGAAATGACAGAAACAAGGTGTAAACATCACAAAAACATCAGAAGAGGCCGAAACGCACGTTTCTAGCATGGAAAAGTGTGTTTAGCAGCTTCTATTAAGAAACTAATGTAATCCTGTTGAAATGACAGAAACAAGCTTGAAACGTCACAAAAAGCTCAGAAGAGGCCAAAAAGCACGTTTCCAGCATGGAGATGTGTGTATAGAAGCTACTGTTAAGAAACTAGTGTTAAACTGTTGAAATGACAGTAACATGCTTGAAACGTCACAAAAAGCTCAAAAGAGGCCAAAATGCATGTTTCCAGCATGGAGATGTGTGTATAGAAGCTACTGTTAAGAAACTAGTGTAAAACTGTTGAATTGACAGTAACAAGCTTGAAACGTCACAAAAAGCCCAAAAGAGGCCAAAAAGCATGTTTCCAGCATGGAGATGTGTGTATAGAAGCTACTGTTAAGAAACTAGTGTTAAACTGTTGAAATGACAGTAACATGCTTGAAACGTCACAAAAAGCTCAAAAGAGGCCAAAATGCATGTTTCCAGCATGGAGATATGTGTATAGCAGCTACTCTTAAGAAACTAGTGTAAAACTGTTGAAATGACAGTAACAAGCTTGAAACGTCACAAAAAGCCCAGAAGAGGCCAAAAAGCACGTTTCCAGCATGGAGATGTGTGTATAGAAGCTACTGTTAAGAAACTAGTGTTAAACTGTTGAAATGACAGTAACATGCTTGAAACGTCACAAAAAGCTCAGAAGAGGCCAAAATGCATGTTTCCAGCATGGAGATATGTGTATAGCAGCTACTCTTAAGAAACTAGTGTAAAACTGTTGAAATGACAGTAACAAGCTTGAAACGTCACAAAAAGCCCAGAAGAGGCCAAAAAGCACGTTTCCAGCATGGAGATGTGTGAATAGAAGCTACTGTTAAGAAACTAGTGTAAAACTGTAGAAATGACAGTAACATGCTTGAAACGTCACAAAAAGCTCAGAAGAGGCCAAAAAGCACGTTTCCAGCATGGAGATGTGTGTATAGCAGCTACTGTTAAGAAACAAGTGTAAAACTGTTGAAATGACAGTAACATGCTTGAAACGTCACAAAAAGCTCAGAAGAGGCTAAAACGCACGTTTCTAGCATAGAAAAGTGTGTTTAACAGCTTCTATTAAGAAACTAATGTAATCTGTTGAAATGACAAAAACAAAGTGAAAACATCACAGAAACACAAGAAGAGGCCAAAACGCACGTTTCTAGCATGGAAAAGTGTGTTTAACAGCTTCTATTAAGAAACTAATGTAATCCTGTTGAAATGACAGAAACAAGGTGAAAACATCACAAAAACATCAGAAGAGGCCGAAACGCACGTTTCTAGCATGGAAAAGTGTGTATTGCAGCTACTGTTAAGAAACAAGTGTAAAACTCTTGAAATGACAGTAACATGCTTGAAACGTCACAAAAACCTCAGAAGAGGCCAAAAAGCACGTTTCCAGCATGGAGATGTGTGATTAGAAGCTACTTTTAAGAGACTAGTGTAAAACTGTTGAAATGACAGTAACATGCTTGAAACGTCACAAAAAGCTCAGAAGAGGCTGAAACGCACATTTCCAGCATGGAGATGTGTGTATTGCAGCTACTATTAAGAAACTAGTGTAAAACTGTTGAAATGACAGAAACAAGGTGTAAACATCACAAAAAGCTCAAAAGAGGCCAAAATGCATGTTTCCAGCATGGAGATATGTGTATAGCAGCTACTCTTAAGAAACTAGTGTAAAACTGTTGAAATGACAGTAACAAGCTTGAAACGTCACAAAAAGCCCAGAAGAGGCCAAAAAGCACGTTTCCAGCATGGAGATGTGTGTATAGAAGCTACTGTTAAGAAACTAGTGTTAAACTGTTGAAATGACAGTAACATGCTTGAAACGTCACAAAAAGCTCAGAAGAGGCCAAAATGCATGTTTCCAGCATGGAGATATGTGTATAGCAGCTACTCTTAAGAAACTAGTGTAAAACTGTTGAAATGACAGTAACAAGCTTGAAACGTCACAAAAAGCCCAGAAGAGGCCAAAAAGCACGTTTCCAGCATGGAGATGTGTGAATAGAAGCTACTGTTAAGAAACTAGTGTAAAACTGTAGAAATGACAGTAACATGCTTGAAACGTCACAAAAAGCTCAGAAGAGGCCAAAAAGCACGTTTCCAGCATGGAGATGTGTGTATAGCAGCTACTGTTAAGAAACAAGTGTAAAACTGTTGAAATGACAGTAACATGCTTGAAACGTCACAAAAAGCTCAGAAGAGGCTAAAACGCACGTTTCTAGCATGGAAAAGTGTGTTTAACAGCTTCTATTAAGAAACTAATGTAATCTGTTGAAATGACAAAAACAAAGTGAAAACATCACAGAAACACAAGAAGAGGCCAAAACGCACGTTTCTAGCATGGAAAAGTGTGTTTAACAGCTTCTATTAAGAAACTAATGTAATCCTGTTGAAATGACAGAAACAAGGTGAAAACATCACAAAAACATCAGAAGAGGCCGAAACGCACGTTTCTAGCATGGAAAAGTGTGTATTGCAGCTACTGTTAAGAAACAAGTGTAAAACTCTTGAAATGACAGTAACATGCTTGAAACGTCACAAAAACCTCAGAAGAGGCCAAAAAGCACGTTTCCAGCATGGAGATGTGTGATTAGAAGCTACTTTTAAGAGACTAGTGTAAAACTGTTGAAATGACAGTAACATGCTTGAAACGTCACAAAAAGCTCAGAAGAGGCTGAAACGCACATTTCCAGCATGGAGATGTGTGTATTGCAGCTACTATTAAGAAACTAGTGTAAAACTGTTGAAATGACAGAAACAAGGTGTAAACATCACAAAAACATCAGAAGAGGCCGAAACGTACGTTTCTAGCATGGAAAAGTGTGTTTAGCAGCTTCTATTAAGAAACTAATGTAATCCTGTTGAAATGACAGAAACAAGCTTGAAACGTCACAAAAAGCTCAGAAGAGGCCAAAAAGCATGTTTCCAGCATGGAGATGTGTGTATAGAAGCTACTGTTAAGAAACTAGTGTTAAACTGTTGAAATGACAGTAACATGCTTGAAACGTCACAAAAAGCTCAAAAGAGGCCAAAATGCATGTTTCCAGCATGGAGATGTGTGTATAGAAGCTACTGTTAAGAAACTAGTGTAAAACTGTTGAATTGACAGAAACAAGCTTGAAACGTCACAAAAAGCCCAAAATGAGGCCAAAAAGCATGTTTCCAGCATGGAGATGTGTGTATAGAAGCTACTGTTAAGAAACTAGTGTTAAACTGTTGAAATGACAGTAACATGCTTGAAATGTCACAAAAAGCTCAAAAGAGGCCAAAATGCATGTTTCCAGCATGGAGATATGTGTATAGCAGCTACTCTTAAGAAACTAGTGTAAAACTGTTGAAATGACAGTAACAAGCTTGAAACGTCACAAAAAGCCCAGAAGAGGCCAAAAAGCACGTTTCCAGCATGGAGATGTGTGTATAGAAGCTACTGTTAAGAAACTAGTGTTAAACTGTTGAAATGACAGTAACATGCTTGAAACGTCACAAAAAGCTCAGAAGAGGCCAAAATGCATGTTTCCAGCATGGAGATATGTGTATAGCAGCTACTCTTAAGAAACTAGTGTAAAACTGTTGAAATGACAGTAACAAGCTTGAAACGTCACAAAAAGCCCAGAAGAGGCCAAAAAGCACGTTTCCAGCATGGAGATGTGTGAATAGAAGCTACTGTTAAGAAACTAGTGTAAAACTGTAGAAATGACAGTAACATGCTTGAAACGTCACAAAAAGCTCAGAAGAGGCCAAAAAGCACGTTTCCAGCATGGAGATGTGTGTATAGCAGCTACTGTTAAGAAACAAGTGTAAAACTGTTGAAATGACAGTAACATGCTTGAAACGTCACAAAAAGCTCAGAAGAGGCCAAAAAGCACGTTTCCAGCATGGAGATGTGTGTATAGCAGCTACTGTTAAGAAACAAGTGTAAAACTGTTGAAATGACAGTAACATGCTTGAAACGTCACAAAAAGCTCAGAAGAGGCTAAAACGCACGTTTCTAGCATGGAAAAGTGTGTTTAACAGCTTCTATTAAGAAACTAATGTAATCTGTTGAAATGACAAAAACAAAGTGAAAACATCACAGAAACACAAGAAGAGGCCAAAACGCACGTTTCTAGCATGGAAAAGTGTGTTTAACAGCTTCTATTAAGAAACTAATGTAATCCTGTTGAAATGACAGAAACAAGGTGAAAACATCACAAAAACATCAGAAGAGGCCGAAACGCACGTTTCTAGCATGGAAAAGTGTGTATTGCAGCTACTGTTAAGAAACAAGTGTAAAACTCTTGAAATGACAGTAACATGCTTGAAACGTCACAAAAACCTCAGAAGAGGCCAAAAAGCACGTTTCCAGCATGGAGATGTGTGATTAGAAGCTACTTTTAAGAGACTAGTGTAAAACTGTTGAAATGACAGTAACATGCTTGAAACGTCACAAAAAGCTCAGAAGAGGCTGAAACGCACATTTCCAGCATGGAGATGTGTGTATTGCAGCTACTATTAAGAAACTAGTGTAAAACTGTTGAAATGACAGAAACAAGGTGTAAACATCACAAAAACATCAGAAGAGGCCGAAACGCACGTTTCTAGCATGGAAAAGTGTGTTTAGCAGCTTCTATTAAGAAACTAATGTAATCCTGTTGAAATGACAGAAACAAGCTTGAAACGTCACAAAAAGCTCAGAAGAGGGCAAAAAGCATGTTTCCAGCATGGAGATGTGTGTATAGAAGCTACTGTTAAGAAACTAGTGTTAAACTGTTGAAATGACAGTAACATGCTTGAAACGTCACAAAAAGCTCAAAAGAGGCCAAAATGCATGTTTCCAGCATGGAGATATGTGTATAGCAGCTACTCTTAAGAAACTAGTGTAAAACTGTTGAAATGACAGTAACAAGCTTGAAACGTCACAAAAAGCCCAAAAGAGGCCAAAAAGCATGTTTCCAGCATGGAGATGTGTGTATAGAAGCTACTGTTAAGAAACTAGTGTTAAACTGTTGAAATGACAGTAACATGCTTGAAACGTCACAAAAAGCTCAGAAGAGGCCAAAATGCATGTTTCCAGCATGGAGATATGTGTATAGCAGCTACTCTTAAGAAACTAGTGTAAAACTGTTGAAATGACAGTAACAAGCTTGAAACGTCACAAAAAGCCCAGAAGAGGCCAAAAAGCACGTTTCCAGCGTGGAGATGTGTGTATAGAAGCTACTGTTAAGAAACTAGTGTTAAACTGTTGAAATGACAGTAACATGCTTGAAACGTTACAAAAAGCTCAGAAGAGGCTGAAACGCACATTTTCAGCATGGCGATGTGTGCATTGCAGCTACTGTTAAGAAATTAGTGTAAAACTGTTGAAATGACAGTAACAAGCTTGAAACGTCACAAAAAGCCCAGAAGAGGCCAAAAAGAACGTTTCCAGCATGGAGATGTGTGTATAGCAGCTACTGTTAAGAAACAAGTGTAAAACTGTTGAAATAACAGTAACATGCTTGAAACGTTACAAAAAGCTCAGAAGAGGCTTAAACGCACGTTTCCAGCATGGAGAAGTGTGTTTAGCAGCTTCTATTAAGAAACTAATGTAATCCTGTTGTAATGACAGAAACAAGGTGAAAACATCACAAAAACATCAGAAGAAGCCGAAACGCACATTTCTAGCATGGAAAAGTGTGTATTGCAGCTACAGTTAAGAAACAAGTGTAAAATTGTCTAAATGACAGTAACATGCTTGAAACGTCACAAAAAGCTCAGAAGAGGCCAAAAAGCACGTTTCCAGCATGGAGATGTGTGAATAGAAGCTACTGTTAAGAAACTAGTGTAAAACTGTTGAAATGACAGTAACAAGCTTGAAACGTCACAAAAAGCCCAGAAGAGGCTTAAACGCACGTTTCCAGCATGGAGTAGTGTGTTTAGCAGCTTCTATTAAGAAACTAATGTAATCCTGTTGAAATGACAGAAACAAGCTTGAAACGTCACAAAAAGCTCAGAAGAGGCTGAAACGCACATTTCCAGCATGGAGATGTGTGTATTGCAGCTACTGTTAAGAAACTAGTGTAAAACTGTTGAAATGACAGAAACAAGGTGTAAACATCACAAAAACATCAGAAGAGGCCGAAACGCACGTTTCTAGCATGGAAAAGTGTGTTTAGCAGCTTCTATTAAGAAACTAATGTAATCCTGTTGAAATGACAGAAACAAGCTTGAAACGTCACAAAAAGCTCAGAAGAGGCCAAAAAGCATGTTTCCAGCATGGAGATGTGTGTATAGAAGCTACTGTTAAGAAACTAGTGTTAAACTGTTGAAATGACAGTAACATGCTTGAAACGTCACAAAAAGCTCAAAAGAGGCCAAAATGCATGTTTCCATTATGGAGATATGTGTATAGCAGCTACTCTTAAGAAACTAGTGTTAAACTGTTGAAATGACAGTAACATGCTTGAAACGTCACAAAAAGCTCAGAAGAGGCCAAAATGCATGTTTCCAGCATGGAGATATGTGTATAGCAGCTACTCTTAAGAAACTAGTGTAAAACTGTTGAAATGACAGTAACAAGCTTGAAACGTCACAAAAAGCCCAGAAGAGGCCAAAAAGCACGTTTCCAGCATGGAGATGTGTGTATAGCAGCTACTGTTAAGAAACAAGTGTAAAACTGTTGAAATGACAGTAACATGCTTGACACGTCACAAAAACCTCGGAAGAGGCCAAAAAGCACGTTTCCAGCATGGAGATGTGTGATTAGAAGCTAATTTTAAGAGACTAGTGTAAAACTGTTGAAATGACAGTAACAAGCTTGAAACGTCACAAAAAGCCCAGAAGAGGCCAAAAAGAACGTTTCCAGCATGGAGATGTGTGTATAGCAGCTACTGTTAAGAAACAAGTGTAAAACTGTTGAAATAACAGTAACATGCTTGAAACGTTACAAAAAGCTCAGAAGAGGCTTAAACGCACGTTTCCAGCATGGAGAAGTGTGTTTAGCAGCTTCTATTAAGAAACTAATGTAATCCTGTTGTAATGACAGAAACAAGGTGAAAACATCACAAAAACATCAGAAGAAGCCGAAACGCACATTTCTAGCATGGAAAAGTGTGTATTGCAGCTACAGTTAAGAAACAAGTGTAAAATTGTCTAAATGACAGTAACATGCTTGAAACGTCACAAAAAGCTCAGAAGAGGCCAAAAAGCACGTTTCCAGCATGGAGATGTGTGAATAGAAGCTACTGTTAAGAAACTAGTGTAAAACTGTTGAAATGACAGTAACAAGCTTGAAACGTCACAAAAAGCCCAGAAGAGGCTTAAACGCACGTTTCCAGCATGGAGTAGTGTGTTTAGCAGCTTCTATTAAGAAACTAATGTAATCCTGTTGAAATGACAGAAACAAGCTTGAAACGTCACAAAAAGCTCAGAAGAGGCTGAAACGCACATTTCCAGCATGGAGATGTGTGTATTGCAGCTACTGTTAAGAAACTAGTGTAAAACTGTTGAAATGACAGAAACAAGGTGTAAACATCACAAAAACATCAGAAGAGGCCGAAACGCACGTTTCTAGCATGGAAAAGTGTGTTTAGCAGCTTCTATTAAGAAACTAATGTAATCCTGTTGAAATGACAGAAACAAGCTTGAAACGTCACAAAAAGCTCAGAAGAGGCCAAAAAGCATGTTTCCAGCATGGAGATGTGTGTATAGAAGCTACTGTTAAGAAACTAGTGTTAAACTGTTGAAATGACAGTAACATGCTTGAAACGTCACAAAAAGCTCAAAAGAGGCCAAAATGCATGTTTCCATTATGGAGATATGTGTATAGCAGCTACTCTTAAGAAACTAGTGTTAAACTGTTGAAATGACAGTAACATGCTTGAAACGTCACAAAAAGCTCAGAAGAGGCCAAAATGCATGTTTCCAGCATGGAGATATGTGTATAGCAGCTACTCTTAAGAAACTAGTGTAAAACTGTTGAAATGACAGTAACAAGCTTGAAACGTCACAAAAAGCCCAGAAGAGGCCAAAAAGCACGTTTCCAGCATGGAGATGTGTGTATAGCAGCTACTGTTAAGAAACAAGTGTAAAACTGTTGAAATGACAGTAACATGCTTGACACGTCACAAAAACCTCGGAAGAGGCCAAAAAGCACGTTTCCAGCATGGAGATGTGTGATTAGAAGCTAATTTTAAGAGACTAGTGTAAAACTGTTGAAATGACAGTAACATGCTTGAAACGTCACAAAAAGCTCAGAAGAAGCTGAAACGCACATTTCCAGCATGGAGATGTGTGTATTGCAGCTACTGTTAAGAAACTAGTGTAAAACTGTTGAAATGACAGAAACAAGGTGTAAACATCACAAAAACATCAGAAGAGGCCGAAACGCACGTTTCTAGCATGGAAAAGTGTGTTTAGCAGCTTCTATTAAGAAACTAATGTAATCCTGTTGAAATGACAGAAACAAGCTTGAAACGTCACAAAAAGCTCAGAAGAGGCCAAAAAGCATGTTTCCAGCATGGAGATGTGTGTATAGAAGCTACTGTTAAGAAACTAGTGTTAAACTGTTGAAATGACAGTAACATGCTTGAAACGTCACAAAAAGCTCAAAAGAGGCCAAAATGCATGTTTCCAGCATGGAGATATGTGTATAGCAGCTACTCTTAAGAAACTAGTGTAAAACTGTTGAAATGACAGTAACAAGCTTGAAACGTCACAAAAACCTCAGAAGAGGCCAAAAAGCACGTTTCCAGCATGGAGATGTGTGTATAGAAGCTACTGTTAAGAAACTAGTGTAAAACTGTTGAAATGACAGAAACAAGCTTGAAACGTCACAAAAAGCTCAGAAGAGGCCAAAAAGCATGTTTCCAGCATGGAGATGTGTGTATAGAAGCTACTGTTAAGAAACTAGTGTTAAACTGTTGAAATGACAGTAACATGCTTGAAACGTCACAAAAAGCTCAAAAGAGGCCAAAATGCATGTTTCCAGCATGGAGATATGTGTATAGCAGCTACTCTTAAGAAACTAGTGTAAAACTGTTGAAATGACAGTAACATGCTTGAAACGTCACAAAAACCTCAGAAGAGGCCAAAAAGCACGTTTCCAGCATGGAGATGTGTGTATAGAAGCTACTGTTAAGAAACTAGTGTAAAACTGTTGAAATGACAGTAACAAGCTTGAAATGTCACAAAAAGCCCAGAAGAGGCCAAAAAGCACGTTTCCAGCATGGAGATGTGTGTATAGAAGCTACTGTTAAGAAACTAGTGTTAAACTGTTGAAATGACAGTAACATGCTTGAAACGTCACAAAAAGCTCAGAAGAGGCCAAAATGCATGTTTCCAGCATGGAGACATGTGTATAGCAGCTACTCTTAAGAAACTAGTGTAAAACTGTTGAAATGACAGTAACAAGCTTGAAACGTCACAAAAAGCCCAGAAGAGGCCAAAAAGCACGTTTCCAGCATGGAGATGTGTGTATAGCAGCTACTGTTAAGAAACAAGTGTAAAACTGTTGAAATGACAGTAACATGCTTGAAACGTCACAAAAACCTCAGAAGAGGCCAAAAAGCACGTTTCCAGCATGGAGATGTGTGATTAGAAGCTACTTTTAAGAGACTAGTGTAAAACTGTTGAAATGACAGTAACATGCTTGAAACGTCACAAAAAGCTCAGAAGAGGCTGAAACGCACATTTCCAGCATGGAGATGTGTGTATTGCAGCTACTGTTAAGAAACTAGTGTAAAACTGTTGAAATGACAGAAACAAGGTGTAAACATCACAAAAACATCAGAAGAGGCCGAAACGCACGTTTCTAGCATGGAAAAGTGTGTTTAGCAGCTTCTATTAAGAAACTAATGTAATCCTGTTGAAATGACAGAAACAAGCTTGAAACGTCACAAAAAGCTCAGAAGAGGCCAAAAAGCACGTTTCCAGCATGGAGATGTGTGTATAGAAGCTACTGTTAAGAAACTAGTGTTAAACTGTTGAAATGACAGTAACATGCTTGAAACGTCACAAAAAGCTCAAAAGAGGCCAAAATGCATGTTTCCAGCATGGAGATGTGTGTATAGAAGCTACTGTTAAGAAACTAGTGTAAAACTGTTGAATTGACAGTAACAAGCTTGAAACGTCACAAAAAGCCCAAAAGAGGCCAAAAAGCATGTTTCCAGCATGGAGATGTGTGTATAGAAGTTACTGTTAAGAAACTAGTGTTAAACTGTTGAAATGACAGTAACATGCTTGAAACGTCACAAAAAGCTCAAAAGAGGCCAAAATGCATGTTTCCAGCATGGAGATATGTGTATAGCAGCTACTCTTAAGAAACTAGTGTAAAACTGTTGAAATGACAGTAACAAGCTTGAAACGTCACAAAAAGCCCAGAAGAGGCCAAAAAGCACGTTTCCAGCATGGAGATGTGTGTATAGAAGCTACTGTTAAGAAACTAGTGTTAAACTGTTGAAATGACAGTAACATGCTTGAAACGTCACAAAAAGCTCAGAAGAGGCCAAAATGCATGTTTCCAGCATGGAGATATGTGTATAGCAGCTACTCTTAAGAAACTAGTGTAAAACTGTTGAAATGACAGTAACAAGCTTGAAACGTCACAAAAAGCCCAGAAGAGGCCAAAAAGCACGTTTCCAGCATGGAGATGTGTGAATAGAAGCTACTGTTAAGAAACTAGTGTAAAACTGTAGAAATGACAGTAACATGCTTGAAACGTCACAAAAAGCTCAGAAGAGGCCAAAAAGCACGTTTCCAGCATGGAGATGTGTGTATAGCAGCTACTGTTAAGAAACAAGTGTAAAACTGTTGAAATGACAGTAACATGCTTGAAACGTCACAAAAAGCTCAGAAGAGGCTAAAACGCACGTTTCTAGCATAGAAAAGTGTGTTTAACAGCTTCTATTAAGAAACTAATGTAATCTGTTGAAATGACAAAAACAAAGTGAAAACATCACAGAAACACAAGAAGAGGCCAAAACGCACGTTTCTAGCATGGAAAAGTGTGTTTAACAGCTTCTATTAAGAAACTAATGTAATCCTGTTGAAATGACAGAAACAAGGTGAAAACATCACAAAAACATCAGAAGAGGCCGAAACGCACGTTTCTAGCATGGAAAAGTGTGTATTGCAGCTACTGTTAAGAAACAAGTGTAAAACTCTTGAAATGACAGTAACATGCTTGAAACGTCACAAAAACCTCAGAAGAGGCCAAAAAGCACGTTTCCAGCATGGAGATGTGTGATTAGAAGCTACTTTTAAGAGACTAGTGTAAAACTGTTGAAATGACAGTAACATGCTTGAAACGTCACAAAAAGCTCAGAAGAGGCTGAAACGCACATTTCCAGCATGGAGATGTGTGTATTGCAGCTACTATTAAGAAACTAGTGTAAAACTGTTGAAATGACAGAAACAAGGTGTAAACATCACAAAAACATCAGAAGAGGCCGAAACGTACGTTTCTAGCATGGAAAAGTGTGTTTAGCAGCTTCTATTAAGAAACTAATGTAATCCTGTTGAAATGACAGAAACAAGCTTGAAACGTCACAAAAAGCTCAGAAGAGGCCAAAAAGCATGTTTCCAGCATGGAGATGTGTGTATAGAAGCTACTGTTAAGAAACTAGTGTTAAACTGTTGAAATGACAGTAACATGCTTGAAACGTCACAAAAAGCTCAAAAGAGGCCAAAATGCATGTTTCCAGCATGGAGATGTGTGTATAGAAGCTACTGTTAAGAAACTAGTGTAAAACTGTTGAAATGACAGTAACATGCTTGAAATGTCACAAAAAGCTCAAAAGAGGCCAAAATGCATGTTTCCAGCATGGAGATATGTGTATAGCAGCTACTCTTAAGAAACTAGTGTAAAACTGTTGAAATGACAGTAACAAGCTTGAAACGTCACAAAAAGCCCAGAAGAGGCCAAAAAGCACGTTTCCAGCATGGAGATGTGTGTATAGAAGCTACTGTTAAGAAACTAGTGTTAAACTGTTGAAATGACAGTAACATGCTTGAAACGTCACAAAAAGCTCAGAAGAGGCCAAAATGCATGTTTCCAGCATGGAGATATGTGTATAGCAGCTACTCTTAAGAAACTAGTGTAAAACTGTTGAAATGACAGTAACAAGCTTGAAACGTCACAAAAAGCCCAGAAGAGGCCAAAAAGCACGTTTCCAGCATGGAGATGTGTGAATAGAAGCTACTGTTAAGAAACTAGTGTAAAACTGTAGAAATGACAGTAACATGCTTGAAACGTCACAAAAAGCTCAGAAGAGGCCAAAAAGCACGTTTCCAGCATGGAGATGTGTGTATAGCAGCTACTGTTAAGAAACAAGTGTAAAACTGTTGAAATGACAGTAACATGCTTGAAACGTCACAAAAAGCTCAGAAGAGGCCAAAAAGCACGTTTCCAGCATGGAGATGTGTGTATAGCAGCTACTGTTAAGAAACAAGTGTAAAACTGTTGGAATGACAGTAACATGCTTGAAACGTCACAAAAAGCTCAGAAGAGGCTAAAACGCACGTTTCTAGCATGGAAAAGTGTGTTTAACAGCTTCTATTAAGAAACTAATGTAATCTGTTGAAATGACAAAAACAAAGTGAAAACATCACAGAAACACAAGAAGAGGCCAAAACGCACGTTTCTAGCATGGAAAAGTGTGTTTAACAGCTTCTATTAAGAAACTAATGTAATCCTGTTGAAATGACAGAAACAAGGTGAAAACATCACAAAAACCTCAGAAGAGGCCAAAAAGCACGTTTCCAGCATGGAGATGTGTGATTAGAAGCTACTTTTAAGAGACTAGTGTAAAACTCTTGAAATGACAGTAACATGCTTGAAACGTCACAAAAAGCTCAGAAGAGGCTGAAACGCACATTTCCAGCATGGAGATGTGTGTATTGCAGCTACTATTAAGAAACTAGTGTAAAACTGTTGAAATGACAGAAACAAGGTGTAAACATCACAAAAACATCAGAAGAGGCCGAAACGTACGTTTCTAGCATGGAAAAGTGTGTTTAGCAGCTTCTATTAAGAAACTAATGTAATCCTGTTGAAATGACAGAAACAAGCTTGAAACGTCACAAAAAGCTCAGAAGAGGCCAAAAAGCATGTTTCCAGCATGGAGATGTGTGTATAGAAGCTACTGTTAAGAAACTAGTGTTAAACTGTTGAAATGACAGTAACATGCTTGAAACGTCACAAAAAGCTCAAAAGAGGCCAAAATGCATGTTTCCAGCATGGAGATGTGTGTATAGAAGCTACTGTTAAGAAACTAGTGTAAAACTGTTGAATTGACAGTAACAAGCTTGAAACGTCACAAAAAGCCCAAAATGAGGCCAAAAAGCATGTTTCCAGCATGGAGATGTGTGTATAGAAGCTACTGTTAAGAAACTAGTGTTAAACTGTTGAAATGACAGTAACATGCTTGAAATGTCACAAAAAGCTCAAAAGAGGCCAAAATGCATGTTTCCAGCATGGAGATATGTGTATAGCAGCTACTCTTAAGAAACTAGTGTAAAACTGTTGAAATGACAGTAACAAGCTTGAAACGTCACAAAAAGCCCAGAAGAGGCCAAAAAGCACGTTTCCAGCATGGAGATGTGTGTATAGAAGCTACTGTTAAGAAACTAGTGTTAAACTGTTGAAATGACAGTAACATGCTTGAAACGTCACAAAAAGCTCAGAAGAGGCCAAAATGCATGTTTCCAGCATGGAGATATGTGTATAGCAGCTACTCTTAAGAAACTAGTGTAAAACTGTTGAAATGACAGTAACAAGCTTGAAACGTCACAAAAAGCCCAGAAGAGGCCAAAAAGCACGTTTCCAGCATGGAGATGTGTGAATAGAAGCTACTGTTAAGAAACTAGTGTAAAACTGTAGAAATGACAGTAACATGCTTGAAACGTCACAAAAAGCTCAGAAGAGGCCAAAAAGCACGTTTCCAGCATGGAGATGTGTGTATAGCAGCTACTGTTAAGAAACAAGTGTAAAACTGTTGAAATGACAGTAACATGCTTGAAACGTCACAAAAAGCTCAGAAGAGGCCAAAAAGCACGTTTCCAGCATGGAGATGTGTGTATAGCAGCTACTGTTAAGAAACAAGTGTAAAACTGTTGAAATGACAGTAACATGCTTGAAACGTCACAAAAAGCTCAGAAGAGGCTAAAACGCACGTTTCTAGCATGGAAAAGTGTGTTTAACAGCTTCTATTAAGAAACTAATGTAATCTGTTGAAATGACAAAAACAAAGTGAAAACATCACAGAAACACAAGAAGAGGCCAAAACGCACGTTTCTAGCATGGAAAAGTGTGTTTAACAGCTTCTATTAAGAAACTAATGTAATCCTGTTGAAATGACAGAAACAAGGTGAAAACATCACAAAAACATCAGAAGAGGCCGAAACGCACGTTTCTAGCATGGAAAAGTGTGTATTGCAGCTACTGTTAAGAAACAAGTGTAAAACTCTTGAAATGACAGTAACATGCTTGAAACGTCACAAAAACCTCAGAAGAGGCCAAAAAGCACGTTTCCAGCATGGAGATGTGTGATTAGAAGCTACTTTTAAGAGACTAGTGTAAAACTGTTGAAATGACAGTAACATGCTTGAAACGTCACAAAAAGCTCAGAAGAGGCTGAAACGCACATTTCCAGCATGGAGATGTGCGATTAGAAGCTACTATTAAGAAACTAGTGTAAAACTGTTGAAATGACAGAAACAAGGTGTAAACATAACACAAACATCAGAAGAGGCCGAAACGCACGTTTCTAGCATGGAAAAGTGTGTTTAGCAGCTTCTATTAAGAAACTAATGTAATCCTGTTGAAATGACAGAAACAAGCTTGAAACGTCACAAAAACCTCGGAAGAGGCCAAAAAGCACGTTTCCAGCATGGAGATGTGTGATTAGAAGCTAATTTTAAGAGACTAGTGTAAAACTGTTGAAATGACAGTAACAAGCTTGAAACGTCACAAAAAGCCCAGAAGAGGCCAAAAAGAACGTTTCCAGCATGGAGATGTGTGTATAGCAGCTACTGTTAAGAAACAAGTGTAAAACTGTTGAAATAACAGTAACATGCTTGAAACGTTACAAAAAGCTCAGAAGAGGCTTAAACGCACGTTTCCAGCATGGAGAAGTGTGTTTAGCAGCTTCTATTAAGAAACTAATGTAATCCTGTTGTAATGACAGAAACAAGGTGAAAACATCACAAAAACATCAGAAGAAGCCGAAACGCACATTTCTAGCATGGAAAAGTGTGTATTGCAGCTACAGTTAAGAAACAAGTGTAAAATTGTCTAAATGACAGTAACATGCTTGAAACGTCACAAAAAGCTCAGAAGAGGCCAAAAAGCACGTTTCCAGCATGGAGATGTGTGAATAGAAGCTACTGTTAAGAAACTAGTGTAAAACTGTTGAAATGACAGTAACAAGCTTGAAACGTCACAAAAAGCCCAGAAGAGGCTTAAACGCACGTTTCCAGCATGGAGTAGTGTGTTTAGCAGCTTCTATTAAGAAACTAATGTAATCCTGTTGAAATGACAGAAACAAGCTTGAAACGTCACAAAAAGCTCAGAAGAGGCTGAAACGCACATTTCCAGCATGGAGATGTGTGTATTGCAGCTACTGTTAAGAAACTAGTGTAAAACTGTTGAAATGACAGAAACAAGGTGTAAACATCACAAAAACATCAGAAGAGGCCGAAACGCACGTTTCTAGCATGGAAAAGTGTGTTTAGCAGCTTCTATTAAGAAACTAATGTAATCCTGTTGAAATGACAGAAACAAGCTTGAAACGTCACAAAAAGCTCAGAAGAGGCCAAAAAGCATGTTTCCAGCATGGAGATGTGTGTATAGAAGCTACTGTTAAGAAACTAGTGTTAAACTGTTGAAATGACAGTAACATGCTTGAAACGTCACAAAAAGCTCAAAAGAGGCCAAAATGCATGTTTCCATTATGGAGATATGTGTATAGCAGCTACTCTTAAGAAACTAGTGTTAAACTGTTGAAATGACAGTAACATGCTTGAAACGTCACAAAAAGCTCAGAAGAGGCCAAAATGCATGTTTCCAGCATGGAGATATGTGTATAGCAGCTACTCTTAAGAAACTAGTGTAAAACTGTTGAAATGACAGTAACAAGCTTGAAACGTCACAAAAAGCCCAGAAGAGGCCAAAAAGCACGTTTCCAGCATGGAGATGTGTGTATAGCAGCTACTGTTAAGAAACAAGTGTAAAACTGTTGAAATGACAGTAACATGCTTGAAACGTCACAAAAACCTCAGAAGAGGCCAAAAAGCACGTTTCCAGCATGGAGATGTGTGATTAGAAGCTACTTTTAAGAGACTAGTGTAAAACTGTTGAAATGACAGTAACATGCTTGAAACGTCACAAAAAGCTCAGAAGAGGCTGAAACGCACATTTCCAGCATGGAGATGTGTGTATTGCAGCTACTGTTAAGAAACTAGTGTAAAACTGTTGAAATGACAGAAACAAGGTGTAAACATCACAAAAACATCAGAAGAGGCCGAAACGCACGTTTCTAGCATGGAAAAGTGTGTTTAGCAGCTTCTATTAAGAAACTAATGTAATCCTGTTGAAATGACAGAAACAAGCTTGAAACGTCACAAAAAGCTCAGAAGAGGCCAAAAAGCACGTTTCCAGCATGGAGATGTGTGTATAGAAGCTACTGTTAAGAAACTAGTGTTAAACTGTTGAAATGACAGTAACATGCTTGAAACGTCACAAAAAGCTCAAAAGAGGCCAAAATGCATGTTTCCAGCATGGAGATGTGTGTATAGAAGCTACTGTTAAGAAACTAGTGTAAAACTGTTGAATTGACAGTAACAAGCTTGAAACGTCACAAAAAGCCCAAAAGAGGCCAAAAAGCATGTTTCCAGCATGGAGATGTGTGTATAGAAGTTACTGTTAAGAAACTAGTGTTAAACTGTTGAAATGACAGTAACATGCTTGAAACGTCACAAAAAGCTCAAAAGAGGCCAAAATGCATGTTTCCAGCATGGAGATATGTGTATAGCAGCTACTCTTAAGAAACTAGTGTAAAACTGTTGAAATGACAGTAACAAGCTTGAAACGTCACAAAAAGCCCAGAAGAGGCCAAAAAGCACGTTTCCAGCATGGAGATGTGTGTATAGAAGCTACTGTTAAGAAACTAGTGTTAAACTGTTGAAATGACAGTAACATGCTTGAAACGTCACAAAAAGCTCAGAAGAGGCCAAAATGCATGTTTCCAGCATGGAGATATGTGTATAGCAGCTACTCTTAAGAAACTAGTGTAAAACTGTTGAAATGACAGTAACAAGCTTGAAACGTCACAAAAAGCCCAGAAGAGGCCAAAAAGCACGTTTCCAGCATGGAGATGTGTGAATAGAAGCTACTGTTAAGAAACTAGTGTAAAACTGTAGAAATGACAGTAACATGCTTGAAACGTCACAAAAAGCTCAGAAGAGGCCAAAAAGCACGTTTCCAGCATGGAGATGTGTGTATAGCAGCTACTGTTAAGAAACAAGTGTAAAACTGTTGAAATGACAGTAACATGCTTGAAACGTCACAAAAAGCTCAGAAGAGGCTAAAACGCACGTTTCTAGCATAGAAAAGTGTGTTTAACAGCTTCTATTAAGAAACTAATGTAATCTGTTGAAATGACAAAAACAAAGTGAAAACATCACAGAAACACAAGAAGAGGCCAAAACGCACGTTTCTAGCATGGAAAAGTGTGTTTAACAGCTTCTATTAAGAAACTAATGTAATCCTGTTGAAATGACAGAAACAAGGTGAAAACATCACAAAAACATCAGAAGAGGCCGAAACGCACGTTTCTAGCATGGAAAAGTGTGTATTGCAGCTACTGTTAAGAAACAAGTGTAAAACTCTTGAAATGACAGTAACATGCTTGAAACGTCACAAAAACCTCAGAAGAGGCCAAAAAGCACGTTTCCAGCATGGAGATGTGTGATTAGAAGCTACTTTTAAGAGACTAGTGTAAAACTGTTGAAATGACAGTAACATGCTTGAAACGTCACAAAAAGCTCAGAAGAGGCTGAAACGCACATTTCCAGCATGGAGATGTGTGTATTGCAGCTACTATTAAGAAACTAGTGTAAAACTGTTGAAATGACAGAAACAAGGTGTAAACATCACAAAAACATCAGAAGAGGCCGAAACGTACGTTTCTAGCATGGAAAAGTGTGTTTAGCAGCTTCTATTAAGAAACTAATGTAATCCTGTTGAAATGACAGAAACAAGCTTGAAACGTCACAAAAAGCTCAGAAGAGGCCAAAAAGCATGTTTCCAGCATGGAGATGTGTGTATAGAAGCTACTGTTAAGAAACTAGTGTTAAACTGTTGAAATGACAGTAACATGCTTGAAACGTCACAAAAAGCTCAAAAGAGGCCAAAATGCATGTTTCCAGCATGGAGATGTGTGTATAGAAGCTACTGTTAAGAAACTAGTGTAAAACTGTTGAAATGACAGTAACATGCTTGAAATGTCACAAAAAGCTCAAAAGAGGCCAAAATGCATGTTTCCAGCATGGAGATATGTGTATAGCAGCTACTCTTAAGAAACTAGTGTAAAACTGTTGAAATGACAGTAACAAGCTTGAAACGTCACAAAAAGCCCAGAAGAGGCCAAAAAGCACGTTTCCAGCATGGAGATGTGTGTATAGAAGCTACTGTTAAGAAACTAGTGTTAAACTGTTGAAATGACAGTAACATGCTTGAAACGTCACAAAAAGCTCAGAAGAGGCCAAAATGCATGTTTCCAGCATGGAGATATGTGTATAGCAGCTACTCTTAAGAAACTAGTGTAAAACTGTTGAAATGACAGTAACAAGCTTGAAACGTCACAAAAAGCCCAGAAGAGGCCAAAAAGCACGTTTCCAGCATGGAGATGTGTGAATAGAAGCTACTGTTAAGAAACTAGTGTAAAACTGTAGAAATGACAGTAACATGCTTGAAACGTCACAAAAAGCTCAGAAGAGGCCAAAAAGCACGTTTCCAGCATGGAGATGTGTGTATAGCAGCTACTGTTAAGAAACAAGTGTAAAACTGTTGAAATGACAGTAACATGCTTGAAACGTCACAAAAAGCTCAGAAGAGGCCAAAAAGCACGTTTCCAGCATGGAGATGTGTGTATAGCAGCTACTGTTAAGAAACAAGTGTAAAACTGTTGGAATGACAGTAACATGCTTGAAACGTCACAAAAAGCTCAGAAGAGGCTAAAACGCACGTTTCTAGCATGGAAAAGTGTGTTTAACAGCTTCTATTAAGAAACTAATGTAATCTGTTGAAATGACAAAAACAAAGTGAAAACATCACAGAAACACAAGAAGAGGCCAAAACGCACGTTTCTAGCATGGAAAAGTGTGTTTAACAGCTTCTATTAAGAAACTAATGTAATCCTGTTGAAATGACAGAAACAAGGTGAAAACATCACAAAAACCTCAGAAGAGGCCAAAAAGCACGTTTCCAGCATGGAGATGTGTGATTAGAAGCTACTTTTAAGAGACTAGTGTAAAACTCTTGAAATGACAGTAACATGCTTGAAACGTCACAAAAAGCTCAGAAGAGGCTGAAACGCACATTTCCAGCATGGAGATGTGTGTATTGCAGCTACTATTAAGAAACTAGTGTAAAACTGTTGAAATGACAGAAACAAGGTGTAAACATCACAAAAACATCAGAAGAGGCCGAAACGTACGTTTCTAGCATGGAAAAGTGTGTTTAGCAGCTTCTATTAAGAAACTAATGTAATCCTGTTGAAATGACAGAAACAAGCTTGAAACGTCACAAAAAGCTCAGAAGAGGCCAAAAAGCATGTTTCCAGCATGGAGATGTGTGTATAGAAGCTACTGTTAAGAAACTAGTGTTAAACTGTTGAAATGACAGTAACATGCTTGAAACGTCACAAAAAGCTCAAAAGAGGCCAAAATGCATGTTTCCAGCATGGAGATGTGTGTATAGAAGCTACTGTTAAGAAACTAGTGTAAAACTGTTGAATTGACAGTAACAAGCTTGAAACGTCACAAAAAGCCCAAAATGAGGCCAAAAAGCATGTTTCCAGCATGGAGATGTGTGTATAGAAGCTACTGTTAAGAAACTAGTGTTAAACTGTTGAAATGACAGTAACATGCTTGAAATGTCACAAAAAGCTCAAAAGAGGCCAAAATGCATGTTTCCAGCATGGAGATATGTGTATAGCAGCTACTCTTAAGAAACTAGTGTAAAACTGTTGAAATGACAGTAACAAGCTTGAAACGTCACAAAAAGCCCAGAAGAGGCCAAAAAGCACGTTTCCAGCATGGAGATGTGTGTATAGAAGCTACTGTTAAGAAACTAGTGTTAAACTGTTGAAATGACAGTAACATGCTTGAAACGTCACAAAAAGCTCAGAAGAGGCCAAAATGCATGTTTCCAGCATGGAGATATGTGTATAGCAGCTACTCTTAAGAAACTAGTGTAAAACTGTTGAAATGACAGTAACAAGCTTGAAACGTCACAAAAAGCCCAGAAGAGGCCAAAAAGCACGTTTCCAGCATGGAGATGTGTGAATAGAAGCTACTGTTAAGAAACTAGTGTAAAACTGTAGAAATGACAGTAACATGCTTGAAACGTCACAAAAAGCTCAGAAGAGGCCAAAAAGCACGTTTCCAGCATGGAGATGTGTGTATAGCAGCTACTGTTAAGAAACAAGTGTAAAACTGTTGAAATGACAGTAACATGCTTGAAACGTCACAAAAAGCTCAGAAGAGGCCAAAAAGCACGTTTCCAGCATGGAGATGTGTGTATAGCAGCTACTGTTAAGAAACAAGTGTAAAACTGTTGAAATGACAGTAACATGCTTGAAACGTCACAAAAAGCTCAGAAGAGGCTAAAACGCACGTTTCTAGCATGGAAAAGTGTGTTTAACAGCTTCTATTAAGAAACTAATGTAATCTGTTGAAATGACAAAAACAAAGTGAAAACATCACAGAAACACAAGAAGAGGCCAAAACGCACGTTTCTAGCATGGAAAAGTGTGTTTAACAGCTTCTATTAAGAAACTAATGTAATCCTGTTGAAATGACAGAAACAAGGTGAAAACATCACAAAAACATCAGAAGAGGCCGAAACGCACGTTTCTAGCATGGAAAAGTGTGTATTGCAGCTACTGTTAAGAAACAAGTGTAAAACTCTTGAAATGACAGTAACATGCTTGAAACGTCACAAAAACCTCAGAAGAGGCCAAAAAGCACGTTTCCAGCATGGAGATGTGTGATTAGAAGCTACTTTTAAGAGACTAGTGTAAAACTGTTGAAATGACAGTAACATGCTTGAAACGTCACAAAAAGCTCAGAAGAGGCTGAAACGCACATTTCCAGCATGGAGATGTGTGATTAGAAGCTACTATTAAGAAACTAGTGTAAAACTGTTGAAATGACAGAAACAAGGTGTAAACATAACACAAACATCAGAAGAGGCCGAAACGCACGTTTCTAGCATGGAAAAGTGTGTTTAGCAGCTTCTATTAAGAAACTAATGTAATCCTGTTGAAATGACAGAAACAAGCTTGAAACGTCACAAAAACCTCGGAAGAGGCCAAAAAGCACGTTTCCAGCATGGAGATGTGTGTATTAGAAGCTAATTTTAAGAGACTAGTGTAAAACTGTTGAAATGACAGTAACAAGCTTGAAACGTCACAAAAAGCCCAGAAGAGGCCAAAAAGAACGTTTCCAGCATGGAGATGTGTGTATAGCAGCTACTGTTAAGAAACAAGTGTAAAACTGTTGAAATAACAGTAACATGCTTGAAACGTTACAAAAAGCTCAGAAGAGGCTTAAACGCACGTTTCCAGCATGGAGAAGTGTGTTTAGCAGCTTCTATTAAGAAACTAATGTAATCCTGTTGTAATGACAGAAACAAGGTGAAAACATCACAAAAACATCAGAAGAAGCCGAAACGCACATTTCTAGCATGGAAAAGTGTGTATTGCAGCTACAGTTAAGAAACAAGTGTAAAATTGTCTGAAATGACAGTAACATGCTTGAAACGTCACAAAAAGCTCAGAAGAGGCCAAAAAGCACGTTTCCAGCATGGAGATGTGTGAATAGAAGCTACTGTTAAGAAACTAGTGTAAAACTGTTGAAATGACAGTAACAAGCTTGAAACGTCACAAAAAGCTCAGAAGAGGCTTAAACGCACGTTTCCAGCATGGAGATAGTGTGTTTAGCAGCTTCTATTAAGAAACTAATGTAATCCTGTTGAAATGACAGAAACAAGCTTGAAACGTCACAAAAAGCTCAGAAGAGGCTAAAACGCACATTTCCAGCATGGAGATGTGTGTATTGCAGCTACTGTTAAGAAACTAGTGTAAAACTGTTGAAATGACAGAAACAAGGTGTAAACATCACAAAAACATCAGAAGAGGCCGAAACGCACGTTTCTAGCATGGAAAAGTGTGTTTAGCAGCTTCTATTAAGAAACTAATGTAATCCTGTTGAAATGACAGAAACAAGCTTGAAACGTCACAAAAAGCTCAGAAGAGGCCAAAAAGCATGTTTCCAGCATGGAGATGTGTGTATAGAAGCTACTGTTAAGAAACTAGTGTTAAACTGTTGAAATGACAGTAACATGCTTGAAACGTCACAAAAAGCTCAAAAGAGGCCAAAATGCATGTTTCCATTATGGAGATATGTGTATAGCAGCTACTCTTAAGAAACTAGTGTTAAACTGTTGAAATGACAGTAACATGCTTGAAACGTCACAAAAAGCTCAGAAGAGGCCAAAATGCATGTTTCCAGCATGGAGATATGTGTATAGCAGCTACTCTTAAGAAACTAGTGTAAAACTGTTGAAATGACAGTAACAAGCTTGAAACGTCACAAAAAGCCCAGAAGAGGCCAAAAAGCACGTTTCCAGCATGGAGATGTGTGTATAGCAGCTACTGTTAAGAAACAAGTGTAAAACTGTTGAAATGACAGTAACATGCTTGACACGTCACAAAAACCTCGGAAGAGGCCAAAAAGCACGTTTCCAGCATGGAGATGTGTGATTAGAAGCTAATTTTAAGAGACTAGTGTAAAACTGTTGAAATGACAGTAACATGCTTGAAACGTCACAAAAAGCTCAGAAGAAGCTGAAACGCACATTTCCAGCATGGAGATGTGTGTATTGCAGCTACTGTTAAGAAACTAGTGTAAAACTGTTGAAATGACAGAAACAAGGTGTAAACATCACAAAAACATCAGAAGAGGCCGAAACGCACGTTTCTAGCATGGAAAAGTGTGTTTAGCAGCTTCTATTAAGAAACTAATGTAATCCTGTTGAAATGACAGAAACAAGCTTGAAACGTCACAAAAAGCTCAGAAGAGGCCAAAAAGCATGTTTCCAGCATGGAGATGTGTGTATAGAAGCTACTGTTAAGAAACTAGTGTTAAACTGTTGAAATGACAGTAACATGCTTGAAACGTCACAAAAAGCTCAAAAGAGGCCAAAATGCATGTTTCCAGCATGGAGATATGTGTATAGCAGCTACTCTTAAGAAACTAGTGTAAAACTGTTGAAATGACAGTAACAAGCTTGAAACGTCACAAAAACCTCAGAAGAGGCCAAAAAGCACGTTTCCAGCATGGAGATGTGTGTATAGAAGCTACTGTTAAGAAACTAGTGTAAAACTGTTGAAATGACAGAAACAAGCTTGAAACGTCACAAAAAGCTCAGAAGAGGCCAAAAAGCATGTTTCCAGCATGGAGATGTGTGTATAGAAGCTACTGTTAAGAAACTAGTGTTAAACTGTTGAAATGACAGTAACATGCTTGAAACGTCACAAAAAGCTCAAAAGAGGCCAAAATGCATGTTTCCAGCATGGAGATATGTGTATAGCAGCTACTCTTAAGAAACTAGTGTAAAACTGTTGAAATGACAGTAACATGCTTGAAACGTCACAAAAACCTCAGAAGAGGCCAAAAAGCACGTTTCCAGCATGGAGATGTGTGTATAGAAGCTACTGTTAAGAAACTAGTGTAAAACTGTTGAAATGACAGTAACAAGCTTGAAATGTCACAAAAAGCCCAGAAGAGGCCAAAAAGCACGTTTCCAGCATGGAGATGTGTGTATAGAAGCTACTGTTAAGAAACTAGTGTTAAACTGTTGAAATGACAGTAACATGCTTGAAACGTCACAAAAAGCTCAGAAGAGGCCAAAATGCATGTTTCCAGCATGGAGACATGTGTATAGCAGCTACTCTTAAGAAACTAGTGTAAAACTGTTGAAATGACAGTAACAAGCTTGAAACGTCACAAAAAGCCCAGAAGAGGCCAAAAAGCACGTTTCCAGCATGGAGATGTGTGTATAGCAGCTACTGTTAAGAAACAAGTGTAAAACTGTTGAAATGACAGTAACATGCTTGAAACGTCACAAAAACCTCAGAAGAGGCCAAAAAGCACGTTTCCAGCATGGAGATGTGTGATTAGAAGCTACTTTTAAGAGACTAGTGTAAAACTGTTGAAATGACAGTAACATGCTTGAAACGTCACAAAAAGCTCAGAAGAGGCTGAAACGCACATTTCCAGCATGGAGATGTGTGTATTGCAGCTACTGTTAAGAAACTAGTGTAAAACTGTTGAAATGACAGAAACAAGGTGTAAACATCACAAAAACATCAGAAGAGGCCGAAACGCACGTTTCTAGCATGGAAAAGTGTGTTTAGCAGCTTCTATTAAGAAACTAATGTAATCCTGTTGAAATGACAGAAACAAGCTTGAAACGTCACAAAAAGCTCAGAAGAGGCCAAAAAGCACGTTTCCAGCATGGAGATGTGTGTATAGAAGCTACTGTTAAGAAACTAGTGTTAAACTGTTGAAATGACAGTAACATGCTTGAAACGTCACAAAAAGCTCAAAAGAGGCCAAAATGCATGTTTCCAGCATGGAGATGTGTGTATAGAAGCTACTGTTAAGAAACTAGTGTAAAACTGTTGAATTGACAGTAACAAGCTTGAAACGTCACAAAAAGCCCAAAAGAGGCCAAAAAGCATGTTTCCAGCATGGAGATGTGTGTATAGAAGCTACTGTTAAGAAACTAGTGTTAAACTGTTGAAATGACAGTAACATGCTTGAAACGTCACAAAAAGCTCAAAAGAGGCCAAAATGCATGTTTCCAGCATGGAGATATGTGTATAGCAGCTACTCTTAAGAAACTAGTGTAAAACTGTTGAAATGACAGTAACAAGCTTGAAACGTCACAAAAAGCCCAGAAGAGGCCAAAAAGCACGTTTCCAGCATGGAGATGTGTGTATAGAAGCTACTGTTAAGAAACTAGTGTTAAACTGTTGAAATGACAGTAACATGCTTGAAACGTCACAAAAAGCTCAGAAGAGGCCAAAATGCATGTTTCCAGCATGGAGATATGTGTATAGCAGCTACTCTTAAGAAACTAGTGTAAAACTGTTGAAATGACAGTAACAAGCTTGAAACGTCACAAAAAGCCCAGAAGAGGCCAAAAAGCACGTTTCCAGCATGGAGATGTGTGAATAGAAGCTACTGTTAAGAAACTAGTGTAAAACTGTAGAAATGACAGTAACATGCTTGAAACGTCACAAAAAGCTCAGAAGAGGCCAAAAAGCACGTTTCCAGCATGGAGATGTGTGTATAGCAGCTACTGTTAAGAAACAAGTGTAAAACTGTTGAAATGACAGTAACATGCTTGAAACGTCACAAAAAGCTCAGAAGAGGCTAAAACGCACGTTTCTAGCATAGAAAAGTGTGTTTAACAGCTTCTATTAAGAAACTAATGTAATCTGTTGAAATGACAAAAACAAAGTGAAAACATCACAGAAACACAAGAAGAGGCCAAAACGCACGTTTCTAGCATGGAAAAGTGTGTTTAACAGCTTCTATTAAGAAACTAATGTAATCCTGTTGAAATGACAGAAACAAGGTGAAAACATCACAAAAACATCAGAAGAGGCCGAAACGCACGTTTCTAGCATGGAAAAGTGTGTATTGCAGCTACTGTTAAGAAACAAGTGTAAAACTCTTGAAATGACAGTAACATGCTTGAAACGTCACAAAAACCTCAGAAGAGGCCAAAAAGCACGTTTCCAGCATGGAGATGTGTGATTAGAAGCTACTTTTAAGAGACTAGTGTAAAACTGTTGAAATGACAGTAACATGCTTGAAACGTCACAAAAAGCTCAGAAGAGGCTGAAACGCACATTTCCAGCATGGAGATGTGTGTATTGCAGCTACTATTAAGAAACTAGTGTAAAACTGTTGAAATGACAGAAACAAGGTGTAAACATCACAAAAACATCAGAAGAGGCCGAAACGTACGTTTCTAGCATGGAAAAGTGTGTTTAGCAGCTTCTATTAAGAAACTAATGTAATCCTGTTGAAATGACAGAAACAAGCTTGAAACGTCACAAAAAGCTCAGAAGAGGCCAAAAAGCATGTTTCCAGCATGGAGATGTGTGTATAGAAGCTACTGTTAAGAAACTAGTGTTAAACTGTTGAAATGACAGTAACATGCTTGAAACGTCACAAAAAGCTCAAAAGAGGCCAAAATGCATGTTTCCAGCATGGAGATGTGTGTATAGAAGCTACTGTTAAGAAACTAGTGTAAAACTGTTGAAATGACAGTAACATGCTTGAAATGTCACAAAAAGCTCAAAAGAGGCCAAAATGCATGTTTCCAGCATGGAGATATGTGTATAGCAGCTACTCTTAAGAAACTAGTGTAAAACTGTTGAAATGACAGTAACAAGCTTGAAACGTCACAAAAAGCCCAGAAGAGGCCAAAAAGCACGTTTCCAGCATGGAGATGTGTGTATAGAAGCTACTGTTAAGAAACTAGTGTTAAACTGTTGAAATGACAGTAACATGCTTGAAACGTCACAAAAAGCTCAGAAGAGGCCAAAATGCATGTTTCCAGCATGGAGATATGTGTATAGCAGCTACTCTTAAGAAACTAGTGTAAAACTGTTGAAATGACAGTAACAAGCTTGAAACGTCACAAAAAGCCCAGAAGAGGCCAAAAAGCACGTTTCCAGCATGGAGATGTGTGAATAGAAGCTACTGTTAAGAAACTAGTGTAAAACTGTAGAAATGACAGTAACATGCTTGAAACGTCACAAAAAGCTCAGAAGAGGCCAAAAAGCACGTTTCCAGCATGGAGATGTGTGTATAGCAGCTACTGTTAAGAAACAAGTGTAAAACTGTTGAAATGACAGTAACATGCTTGAAACGTCACAAAAAGCTCAGAAGAGGCCAAAAAGCACGTTTCCAGCATGGAGATGTGTGTATAGCAGCTACTGTTAAGAAACAAGTGTAAAACTGTTGGAATGACAGTAACATGCTTGAAACGTCACAAAAAGCTCAGAAGAGGCTAAAACGCACGTTTCTAGCATGGAAAAGTGTGTTTAACAGCTTCTATTAAGAAACTAATGTAATCTGTTGAAATGACAAAAACAAAGTGAAAACATCACAGAAACACAAGAAGAGGCCAAAACGCACGTTTCTAGCATGGAAAAGTGTGTTTAACAGCTTCTATTAAGAAACTAATGTAATCCTGTTGAAATGACAGAAACAAGGTGAAAACATCACAAAAACCTCAGAAGAGGCCAAAAAGCACGTTTCCAGCATGGAGATGTGTGATTAGAAGCTACTTTTAAGAGACTAGTGTAAAACTCTTGAAATGACAGTAACATGCTTGAAACGTCACAAAAAGCTCAGAAGAGGCTGAAACGCACATTTCCAGCATGGAGATGTGTGTATTGCAGCTACTATTAAGAAACTAGTGTAAAACTGTTGAAATGACAGAAACAAGGTGTAAACATCACAAAAACATCAGAAGAGGCCGAAACGTACGTTTCTAGCATGGAAAAGTGTGTTTAGCAGCTTCTATTAAGAAACTAATGTAATCCTGTTGAAATGACAGAAACAAGCTTGAAACGTCACAAAAAGCTCAGAAGAGGCCAAAAAGCATGTTTCCAGCATGGAGATGTGTGTATAGAAGCTACTGTTAAGAAACTAGTGTTAAACTGTTGAAATGACAGTAACATGCTTGAAACGTCACAAAAAGCTCAAAAGAGGCCAAAATGCATGTTTCCAGCATGGAGATGTGTGTATAGAAGCTACTGTTAAGAAACTAGTGTAAAACTGTTGAATTGACAGTAACAAGCTTGAAACGTCACAAAAAGCCCAAAATGAGGCCAAAAAGCATGTTTCCAGCATGGAGATGTGTGTATAGAAGCTACTGTTAAGAAACTAGTGTTAAACTGTTGAAATGACAGTAACATGCTTGAAATGTCACAAAAAGCTCAAAAGAGGCCAAAATGCATGTTTCCAGCATGGAGATATGTGTATAGCAGCTACTCTTAAGAAACTAGTGTAAAACTGTTGAAATGACAGTAACAAGCTTGAAACGTCACAAAAAGCCCAGAAGAGGCCAAAAAGCACGTTTCCAGCATGGAGATGTGTGTATAGAAGCTACTGTTAAGAAACTAGTGTTAAACTGTTGAAATGACAGTAACATGCTTGAAACGTCACAAAAAGCTCAGAAGAGGCCAAAATGCATGTTTCCAGCATGGAGATATGTGTATAGCAGCTACTCTTAAGAAACTAGTGTAAAACTGTTGAAATGACAGTAACAAGCTTGAAACGTCACAAAAAGCCCAGAAGAGGCCAAAAAGCACGTTTCCAGCATGGAGATGTGTGAATAGAAGCTACTGTTAAGAAACTAGTGTAAAACTGTAGAAATGACAGTAACATGCTTGAAACGTCACAAAAAGCTCAGAAGAGGCCAAAAAGCACGTTTCCAGCATGGAGATGTGTGTATAGCAGCTACTGTTAAGAAACAAGTGTAAAACTGTTGAAATGACAGTAACATGCTTGAAACGTCACAAAAAGCTCAGAAGAGGCCAAAAAGCACGTTTCCAGCATGGAGATGTGTGTATAGCAGCTACTGTTAAGAAACAAGTGTAAAACTGTTGAAATGACAGTAACATGCTTGAAACGTCACAAAAAGCTCAGAAGAGGCTAAAACGCACGTTTCTAGCATGGAAAAGTGTGTTTAACAGCTTCTATTAAGAAACTAATGTAATCTGTTGAAATGACAAAAACAAAGTGAAAACATCACAGAAACACAAGAAGAGGCCAAAACGCACGTTTCTAGCATGGAAAAGTGTGTTTAACAGCTTCTATTAAGAAACTAATGTAATCCTGTTGAAATGACAGAAACAAGGTGAAAACATCACAAAAACATCAGAAGAGGCCGAAACGCACGTTTCTAGCATGGAAAAGTGTGTATTGCAGCTACTGTTAAGAAACAAGTGTAAAACTCTTGAAATGACAGTAACATGCTTGAAACGTCACAAAAACCTCAGAAGAGGCCAAAAAGCACGTTTCCAGCATGGAGATGTGTGATTAGAAGCTACTTTTAAGAGACTAGTGTAAAACTGTTGAAATGACAGTAACATGCTTGAAACGTCACAAAAAGCTCAGAAGAGGCTGAAACGCACATTTCCAGCATGGAGATGTGTGATTAGAAGCTACTATTAAGAAACTAGTGTAAAACTGTTGAAATGACAGAAACAAGGTGTAAACATAACACAAACATCAGAAGAGGCCGAAACGCACGTTTCTAGCATGGAAAAGTGTGTTTAGCAGCTTCTATTAAGAAACTAATGTAATCCTGTTGAAATGACAGAAACAAGCTTGAAACGTCACAAAAACCTCGGAAGAGGCCAAAAAGCACGTTTCCAGCATGGAGATGTGTGATTAGAAGCTAATTTTAAGAGACTAGTGTAAAACTGTTGAAATGACAGTAACAAGCTTGAAACGTCACAAAAAGCCCAGAAGAGGCCAAAAAGAACGTTTCCAGCATGGAGATGTGTGTATAGCAGCTACTGTTAAGAAACAAGTGTAAAACTGTTGAAATAACAGTAACATGCTTGAAACGTTACAAAAAGCTCAGAAGAGGCTTAAACGCACGTTTCCAGCATGGAGAAGTGTGTTTAGCAGCTTCTATTAAGAAACTAATGTAATCCTGTTGTAATGACAGAAACAAGGTGAAAACATCACAAAAACATCAGAAGAAGCCGAAACGCACATTTCTAGCATGGAAAAGTGTGTATTGCAGCTACAGTTAAGAAACAAGTGTAAAATTGTCTAAATGACAGTAACATGCTTGAAACGTCACAAAAAGCTCAGAAGAGGCCAAAAAGCACGTTTCCAGCATGGAGATGTGTGAATAGAAGCTACTGTTAAGAAACTAGTGTAAAACTGTTGAAATGACAGTAACAAGCTTGAAACGTCACAAAAAGCCCAGAAGAGGCTTAAACGCACGTTTCCAGCATGGAGTAGTGTGTTTAGCAGCTTCTATTAAGAAACTAATGTAATCCTGTTGAAATGACAGAAACAAGCTTGAAACGTCACAAAAAGCTCAGAAGAGGCTGAAACGCACATTTCCAGCATGGAGATGTGTGTATTGCAGCTACTGTTAAGAAACTAGTGTAAAACTGTTGAAATGACAGAAACAAGGTGTAAACATCACAAAAACATCAGAAGAGGCCGAAACGCACGTTTCTAGCATGGAAAAGTGTGTTTAGCAGCTTCTATTAAGAAACTAATGTAATCCTGTTGAAATGACAGAAACAAGCTTGAAACGTCACAAAAAGCTCAGAAGAGGCCAAAAAGCATGTTTCCAGCATGGAGATGTGTGTATAGAAGCTACTGTTAAGAAACTAGTGTTAAACTGTTGAAATGACAGTAACATGCTTGAAACGTCACAAAAAGCTCAAAAGAGGCCAAAATGCATGTTTCCATTATGGAGATATGTGTATAGCAGCTACTCTTAAGAAACTAGTGTTAAACTGTTGAAATGACAGTAACATGCTTGAAACGTCACAAAAAGCTCAGAAGAGGCCAAAATGCATGTTTCCAGCATGGAGATATGTGTATAGCAGCTACTCTTAAGAAACTAGTGTAAAACTGTTGAAATGACAGTAACAAGCTTGAAACGTCACAAAAAGCCCAGAAGAGGCCAAAAAGCACGTTTCCAGCATGGAGATGTGTGTATAGCAGCTACTGTTAAGAAACAAGTGTAAAACTGTTGAAATGACAGTAACATGCTTGACACGTCACAAAAACCTCGGAAGAGGCCAAAAAGCACGTTTCCAGCATGGAGATGTGTGATTAGAAGCTAATTTTAAGAGACTAGTGTAAAACTGTTGAAATGACAGTAACATGCTTGAAACGTCACAAAAAGCTCAGAAGAAGCTGAAACGCACATTTCCAGCATGGAGATGTGTGTATTGCAGCTACTGTTAAGAAACTAGTGTAAAACTGTTGAAATGACAGAAACAAGGTGTAAACATCACAAAAACATCAGAAGAGGCCGAAACGCACGTTTCTAGCATGGAAAAGTGTGTTTAGCAGCTTCTATTAAGAAACTAATGTAATCCTGTTGAAATGACAGAAACAAGCTTGAAACGTCACAAAAAGCTCAGAAGAGGCCAAAAAGCATGTTTCCAGCATGGAGATGTGTGTATAGAAGCTACTGTTAAGAAACTAGTGTTAAACTGTTGAAATGACAGTAACATGCTTGAAACGTCACAAAAAGCTCAAAAGAGGCCAAAATGCATGTTTCCAGCATGGAGATATGTGTATAGCAGCTACTCTTAAGAAACTAGTGTAAAACTGTTGAAATGACAGTAACAAGCTTGAAACGTCACAAAAACCTCAGAAGAGGCCAAAAAGCACGTTTCCAGCATGGAGATGTGTGTATAGAAGCTACTGTTAAGAAACTAGTGTAAAACTGTTGAAATGACAGAAACAAGCTTGAAACGTCACAAAAAGCTCAGAAGAGGCCAAAAAGCATGTTTCCAGCATGGAGATGTGTGTATAGAAGCTACTGTTAAGAAACTAGTGTTAAACTGTTGAAATGACAGTAACATGCTTGAAACGTCACAAAAAGCTCAAAAGAGGCCAAAATGCATGTTTCCAGCATGGAGATATGTGTATAGCAGCTACTCTTAAGAAACTAGTGTAAAACTGTTGAAATGACAGTAACATGCTTGAAACGTCACAAAAACCTCAGAAGAGGCCAAAAAGCACGTTTCCAGCATGGAGATGTGTGTATAGAAGCTACTGTTAAGAAACTAGTGTAAAACTGTTGAAATGACAGTAACAAGCTTGAAATGTCACAAAAAGCCCAGAAGAGGCCAAAAAGCACGTTTCCAGCATGGAGATGTGTGTATAGAAGCTACTGTTAAGAAACTAGTGTTAAACTGTTGAAATGACAGTAACATGCTTGAAACGTCACAAAAAGCTCAGAAGAGGCCAAAATGCATGTTTCCAGCATGGAGACATGTGTATAGCAGCTACTCTTAAGAAACTAGTGTAAAACTGTTGAAATGACAGTAACAAGCTTGAAACGTCACAAAAAGCCCAGAAGAGGCCAAAAAGCACGTTTCCAGCATGGAGATGTGTGTATAGCAGCTACTGTTAAGAAACAAGTGTAAAACTGTTGAAATGACAGTAACATGCTTGAAACGTCACAAAAACCTCAGAAGAGGCCAAAAAGCACGTTTCCAGCATGGAGATGTGTGATTAGAAGCTACTTTTAAGAGACTAGTGTAAAACTGTTGAAATGACAGTAACATGCTTGAAACGTCACAAAAAGCTCAGAAGAGGCTGAAACGCACATTTCCAGCATGGAGATGTGTGTATTGCAGCTACTGTTAAGAAACTAGTGTAAAACTGTTGAAATGACAGAAACAAGGTGTAAACATCACAAAAACATCAGAAGAGGCCGAAACGCACGTTTCTAGCATGGAAAAGTGTGTTTAGCAGCTTCTATTAAGAAACTAATGTAATCCTGTTGAAATGACAGAAACAAGCTTGAAACGTCACAAAAAGCTCAGAAGAGGCCAAAAAGCACGTTTCCAGCATGGAGATGTGTGTATAGAAGCTACTGTTAAGAAACTAGTGTTAAACTGTTGAAATGACAGTAACATGCTTGAAACGTCACAAAAAGCTCAAAAGAGGCCAAAATGCATGTTTCCAGCATGGAGATGTGTGTATAGAAGCTACTGTTAAGAAACTAGTGTAAAACTGTTGAATTGACAGTAACAAGCTTGAAACGTCACAAAAAGCCCAAAAGAGGCCAAAAAGCATGTTTCCAGCATGGAGATGTGTGTATAGAAGCTACTGTTAAGAAACTAGTGTTAAACTGTTGAAATGACAGTAACATGCTTGAAACGTCACAAAAAGCTCAAAAGAGGCCAAAATGCATGTTTCCAGCATGGAGATATGTGTATAGCAGCTACTCTTAAGAAACTAGTGTAAAACTGTTGAAATGACAGTAACAAGCTTGAAACGTCACAAAAAGCCCAGAAGAGGCCAAAAAGCACGTTTCCAGCATGGAGATGTGTGTATAGAAGCTACTGTTAAGAAACTAGTGTTAAACTGTTGAAATGACAGTAACATGCTTGAAACGTCACAAAAAGCTCAGAAGAGGCCAAAATGCATGTTTCCAGCATGGAGATATGTGTATAGCAGCTACTCTTAAGAAACTAGTGTAAAACTGTTGAAATGACAGTAACAAGCTTGAAACGTCACAAAAAGCCCAGAAGAGGCCAAAAAGCACGTTTCCAGCATGGAGATGTGTGAATAGAAGCTACTGTTAAGAAACTAGTGTAAAACTGTAGAAATGACAGTAACATGCTTGAAACGTCACAAAAAGCTCAGAAGAGGCCAAAAAGCACGTTTCCAGCATGGAGATGTGTGTATAGCAGCTACTGTTAAGAAACAAGTGTAAAACTGTTGAAATGACAGTAACATGCTTGAAACGTCACAAAAAGCTCAGAAGAGGCTAAAACGCACGTTTCTAGCATAGAAAAGTGTGTTTAACAGCTTCTATTAAGAAACTAATGTAATCTGTTGAAATGACAAAAACAAAGTGAAAACATCACAGAAACACAAGAAGAGGCCAAAACGCACGTTTCTAGCATGGAAAAGTGTGTTTAACAGCTTCTATTAAGAAACTAATGTAATCCTGTTGAAATGACAGAAACAAGGTGAAAACATCACAAAAACATCAGAAGAGGCCGAAACGCACGTTTCTAGCATGGAAAAGTGTGTATTGCAGCTACTGTTAAGAAACAAGTGTAAAACTCTTGAAATGACAGTAACATGCTTGAAACGTCACAAAAACCTCAGAAGAGGCCAAAAAGCACGTTTCCAGCATGGAGATGTGTGATTAGAAGCTACTTTTAAGAGACTAGTGTAAAACTGTTGAAATGACAGTAACATGCTTGAAACGTCACAAAAAGCTCAGAAGAGGCTGAAACGCACATTTCCAGCATGGAGATGTGTGTATTGCAGCTACTATTAAGAAACTAGTGTAAAACTGTTGAAATGACAGAAACAAGGTGTAAACATCACAAAAACATCAGAAGAGGCCGAAACGTACGTTTCTAGCATGGAAAAGTGTGTTTAGCAGCTTCTATTAAGAAACTAATGTAATCCTGTTGAAATGACAGAAACAAGCTTGAAACGTCACAAAAAGCTCAGAAGAGGCCAAAAAGCATGTTTCCAGCATGGAGATGTGTGTATAGAAGCTACTGTTAAGAAACTAGTGTTAAACTGTTGAAATGACAGTAACATGCTTGAAACGTCACAAAAAGCTCAAAAGAGGCCAAAATGCATGTTTCCAGCATGGAGATGTGTGTATAGAAGCTACTGTTAAGAAACTAGTGTAAAACTGTTGAAATGACAGTAACATGCTTGAAATGTCACAAAAAGCTCAAAAGAGGCCAAAATGCATGTTTCCAGCATGGAGATATGTGTATAGCAGCTACTCTTAAGAAACTAGTGTAAAACTGTTGAAATGACAGTAACAAGCTTGAAACGTCACAAAAAGCCCAGAAGAGGCCAAAAAGCACGTTTCCAGCATGGAGATGTGTGTATAGAAGCTACTGTTAAGAAACTAGTGTTAAACTGTTGAAATGACAGTAACATGCTTGAAACGTCACAAAAAGCTCAGAAGAGGCCAAAATGCATGTTTCCAGCATGGAGATATGTGTATAGCAGCTACTCTTAAGAAACTAGTGTAAAACTGTTGAAATGACAGTAACAAGCTTGAAACGTCACAAAAAGCCCAGAAGAGGCCAAAAAGCACGTTTCCAGCATGGAGATGTGTGAATAGAAGCTACTGTTAAGAAACTAGTGTAAAACTGTAGAAATGACAGTAACATGCTTGAAACGTCACAAAAAGCTCAGAAGAGGCCAAAAAGCACGTTTCCAGCATGGAGATGTGTGTATAGCAGCTACTGTTAAGAAACAAGTGTAAAACTGTTGAAATGACAGTAACATGCTTGAAACGTCACAAAAAGCTCAGAAGAGGCCAAAAAGCACGTTTCCAGCATGGAGATGTGTGTATAGCAGCTACTGTTAAGAAACAAGTGTAAAACTGTTGGAATGACAGTAACATGCTTGAAACGTCACAAAAAGCTCAGAAGAGGCTAAAACGCACGTTTCTAGCATGGAAAAGTGTGTTTAACAGCTTCTATTAAGAAACTAATGTAATCTGTTGAAATGACAAAAACAAAGTGAAAACATCACAGAAACACAAGAAGAGGCCAAAACGCACGTTTCTAGCATGGAAAAGTGTGTTTAACAGCTTCTATTAAGAAACTAATGTAATCCTGTTGAAATGACAGAAACAAGGTGAAAACATCACAAAAACCTCAGAAGAGGCCAAAAAGCACGTTTCCAGCATGGAGATGTGTGATTAGAAGCTACTTTTAAGAGACTAGTGTAAAACTCTTGAAATGACAGTAACATGCTTGAAACGTCACAAAAAGCTCAGAAGAGGCTGAAACGCACATTTCCAGCATGGAGATGTGTGTATTGCAGCTACTATTAAGAAACTAGTGTAAAACTGTTGAAATGACAGAAACAAGGTGTAAACATCACAAAAACATCAGAAGAGGCCGAAACGTACGTTTCTAGCATGGAAAAGTGTGTTTAGCAGCTTCTATTAAGAAACTAATGTAATCCTGTTGAAATGACAGAAACAAGCTTGAAACGTCACAAAAAGCTCAGAAGAGGCCAAAAAGCATGTTTCCAGCATGGAGATGTGTGTATAGAAGCTACTGTTAAGAAACTAGTGTTAAACTGTTGAAATGACAGTAACATGCTTGAAACGTCACAAAAAGCTCAAAAGAGGCCAAAATGCATGTTTCCAGCATGGAGATGTGTGTATAGAAGCTACTGTTAAGAAACTAGTGTAAAACTGTTGAATTGACAGTAACAAGCTTGAAACGTCACAAAAAGCCCAAAATGAGGCCAAAAAGCATGTTTCCAGCATGGAGATGTGTGTATAGAAGCTACTGTTAAGAAACTAGTGTTAAACTGTTGAAATGACAGTAACATGCTTGAAATGTCACAAAAAGCTCAAAAGAGGCCAAAATGCATGTTTCCAGCATGGAGATATGTGTATAGCAGCTACTCTTAAGAAACTAGTGTAAAACTGTTGAAATGACAGTAACAAGCTTGAAACGTCACAAAAAGCCCAGAAGAGGCCAAAAAGCACGTTTCCAGCATGGAGATGTGTGTATAGAAGCTACTGTTAAGAAACTAGTGTTAAACTGTTGAAATGACAGTAACATGCTTGAAACGTCACAAAAAGCTCAGAAGAGGCCAAAATGCATGTTTCCAGCATGGAGATATGTGTATAGCAGCTACTCTTAAGAAACTAGTGTAAAACTGTTGAAATGACAGTAACAAGCTTGAAACGTCACAAAAAGCCCAGAAGAGGCCAAAAAGCACGTTTCCAGCATGGAGATGTGTGAATAGAAGCTACTGTTAAGAAACTAGTGTAAAACTGTAGAAATGACAGTAACATGCTTGAAACGTCACAAAAAGCTCAGAAGAGGCCAAAAAGCACGTTTCCAGCATGGAGATGTGTGTATAGCAGCTACTGTTAAGAAACAAGTGTAAAACTGTTGAAATGACAGTAACATGCTTGAAACGTCACAAAAAGCTCAGAAGAGGCCAAAAAGCACGTTTCCAGCATGGAGATGTGTGTATAGCAGCTACTGTTAAGAAACAAGTGTAAAACTGTTGAAATGACAGTAACATGCTTGAAACGTCACAAAAAGCTCAGAAGAGGCTAAAACGCACGTTTCTAGCATGGAAAAGTGTGTTTAACAGCTTCTATTAAGAAACTAATGTAATCTGTTGAAATGACAAAAACAAAGTGAAAACATCACAGAAACACAAGAAGAGGCCAAAACGCACGTTTCTAGCATGGAAAAGTGTGTTTAACAGCTTCTATTAAGAAACTAATGTAATCCTGTTGAAATGACAGAAACAAGGTGAAAACATCACAAAAACATCAGAAGAGGCCGAAACGCACGTTTCTAGCATGGAAAAGTGTGTATTGCAGCTACTGTTAAGAAACAAGTGTAAAACTCTTGAAATGACAGTAACATGCTTGAAACGTCACAAAAACCTCAGAAGAGGCCAAAAAGCACGTTTCCAGCATGGAGATGTGTGATTAGAAGCTACTTTTAAGAGACTAGTGTAAAACTGTTGAAATGACAGTAACATGCTTGAAACGTCACAAAAAGCTCAGAAGAGGCTGAAACGCACATTTCCAGCATGGAGATGTGTGATTAGAAGCTACTATTAAGAAACTAGTGTAAAACTGTTGAAATGACAGAAACAAGGTGTAAACATAACACAAACATCAGAAGAGGCCGAAACGCACGTTTCTAGCATGGAAAAGTGTGTTTAGCAGCTTCTATTAAGAAACTAATGTAATCCTGTTGAAATGACAGAAACAAGCTTGAAACGTCACAAAAAGCTCAGAAGAGGCCAAAAAGCATGTTTCCAGCATGGAGATGTGTGTATAGAAGCTACTGTTAAGAAACTAGTGTTAAACTGTTGAAATGACAGTAACATGCTTGAAACGTCACAAAAAGCTCAAAAGAGGCCAAAATGCATGTTTCCAGCATGGAGATATGTGTATAGCAGCTACTCTTAAGAAACTAGTGTAAAACTGTTGAAATGACAGTAACAAGCTTGAAACGTCACAAAAAGCCCAAAAGAGGCCAAAAAGCATGTTTCCAGCATGGAGATGTGTGTATAGAAGCTACTGTTAAGAAACTAGTGTTAAACTGTTGAAATGACAGTAACATGCTTGAAACGTCACAAAAAGCTCAGAAGAGGCCAAAATGCATGTTTCCAGCATGGAGATATGTGTATAGCAGCTACTCTTAAGAAACTAGTGTAAAACTGTTGAAATGACAGTAACAAGCTTGAAACGTCACAAAAAGCCCAGAAGAGGCCAAAAAGCACGTTTCCAGCGTGGAGATGTGTGTATAGAAGCTACTGTTAAGAAACTAGTGTTAAACTGTTGAAATGACAGTAACATGCTTGAAACGTTACAAAAAGCTCAGAAGAGGCCAAAATGCATGTTTCCAGCATGGAAATGTGTGTATTGCAGCTACTGTTAAGAAACTAGTGTAAAACTGTTGAAATGATAGTAACATGATTGAAACGTCACAAAAAGCTCAGAAGAGGCCAAAAAGCACGTTTCCAGCATGGAGATGTGTGTATAGCAGCTACTGTTAAGAAACAAGTGTAAACTGTTGAAATGACAGTAACATGCTTGAAACGTCACAAAAAGCTCAGAAGAGGCCAAAAAGCACGTTTCCAGCATGGAGATGTGTGAATAGAAGCTACTGTTAAGAAACGGGTGTAAAACTGTAGAAATGACAGTAACATGCTTGAAACGTTACAAAAAGCTCAGAAGAGGCTGAAACGCACATTTTCAGCATGGCGATGTGTGCATTGCAGCTACTGTTAAGAAATTAGTGTAAAACTGTTGAAATGACAGTAACAAGCTTGAAACGTCACAAAAAGCCCAGAAGAGGCCAAAAAGAACGTTTCCAGCATGGAGATGTGTGTATAGCAGCTACTGTTAAGAAACAAGTGTAAAACTGTTGAAATAACAGTAACATGCTTGAAACGTCACAAAAAGCTCAGAAGAGGCTAAAACGCACGTTTCTAGCATGGAAAAGTGTGTTTAACAGCTTCTATTAAGAAACTAATGTAATCTGTTGAAATGACAAAAACAAAGTGAAAACATCACAGAAACACAAGAAGAGGCCAAAACGCACGTTTCTAGCATGGAAAAGTGTGTTTAACAGCTTCTATTAAGAAACTAATGTAATCCTGTTGAAATGACAGAAACAAGGTGAAAACATCACAAAAACATCAGAAGAGGCCGAAACGCACGTTTCTAGCATGGAAAAGTGTGTATTGCAGCTACTGTTAAGAAACAAGTGTAAAACTCTTGAAATGACAGTAACATGCTTGAAACGTCACAAAAACCTCAGAAGAGGCCAAAAAGCACGTTTCCAGCATGGAGATGTGTGATTAGAAGCTACTTTTAAGAGACTAGTGTAAAACTGTTGAAATGACAGTAACATGCTTGAAACGTCACAAAAAGCTCAGAAGAGGCTGAAACGCACATTTCCAGCATGGAGATGTGTGTATTGCAGCTACTATTAAGAAACTAGTGTAAAACTGTTGAAATGACAGAAACAAGGTGTAAACATCACAAAAACATCAGAAGAGGCCGAAACGCACGTTTCTAGCATGGAAAAGTGTGTTTAGCAGCTTCTATTAAGAAACTAATGTAATCCTGTTGAAATGACAGAAACAAGCTTGAAACGTCACAAAAAGCTCAGAAGAGGGCAAAAAGCATGTTTCCAGCATGGAGATGTGTGTATAGAAGCTACTGTTAAGAAACTAGTGTTAAACTGTTGAAATGACAGTAACATGCTTGAAACGTCACAAAAAGCTCAAAAGAGGCCAAAATGCATGTTTCCAGCATGGAGATGTGTGAATAGAAGCTACTGTTAAGAAACTAGTGTAAAACTGTAGAAATGACAGTAACATGCTTGAAACGTTACAAAAAGCTCAGAAGAGGCTGAAACGCACATTTTCAGCATGGCGATGTGTGCATTGCAGCTACTGTTAAGAAATTAGTGTAAAACTGTTGAAATGACAGTAACAAGCTTGAAACGTCACAAAAAGCCCAGAAGAGGCCAAAAAGAACGTTTCCAGCATGGAGATGTGTGTATAGCAGCTACTGTTAAGAAACAAGTGTAAAACTGTTGAAATAACAGTAACATGCTTGAAACGTCACAAAAAGCTCAGAAGAGGCTAAAACGCACGTTTCTAGCATGGAAAAGTGTGTTTAACAGCTTCTATTAAGAAACTAATGTAATCTGTTGAAATGACAAAAACAAAGTGAAAACATCACAGAAACACAAGAAGAGGCCAAAACGCACGTTTCTAGCATGGAAAAGTGTGTTTAACAGCTTCTATTAAGAAACTAATGTAATCCTGTTGAAATGACAGAAACAAGGTGAAAACATCACAAAAACATCAGAAGAGGCCGAAACGCACGTTTCTAGCATGGAAAAGTGTGTATTGCAGCTACTGTTAAGAAACAAGTGTAAAACTCTTGAAATGACAGTAACATGCTTGAAACGTCACAAAAACCTCAGAAGAGGCCAAAAAGCACGTTTCCAGCATGGAGATGTGTGATTAGAAGCTACTTTTAAGAGACTAGTGTAAAACTGTTGAAATGACAGTAACATGCTTGAAACGTCACAAAAAGCTCAGAAGAGGCTGAAACGCACATTTCCAGCATGGAGATGTGTGTATTAGCAGCTACTATTAAGAAACTAGTGTAAAACTGTTGAAATGACAGAAACAAGGTGTAAACATCACAAAAACATCAGAAGAGGCCGAAACGCACGTTTCTAGCATGGAAAAGTGTGTTTAGCAGCTTCTATTAAGAAACTAATGTAATCCTGTTGAAATGACAGAAACAAGCTTGAAACGTCACAAAAAGCTCAGAAGAGGGCAAAAAGCATGTTTCCAGCATGGAGATGTGTGTATAGAAGCTACTGTTAAGAAACTAGTGTTAAACTGTTGAAATGACAGTAACATGCTTGAAACGTCACAAAAAGCTCAAAAGAGGCCAAAATGCATGTTTCCAGCATGGAGATATGTGTATAGCAGCTACTGTTAAGAAACTAGTGTAAAACTGTTGAAATGACAGTAACATGCTTGAAACGTCACAAAAAGCTCAGAAGAGGCTGAAACGCACATTTCCAGCATGGAGATGTGTGTATTGCAGCTACTATTAAGAAACTAGTGTAAAACTGTTGAAATGACAGAAACAAGGTGTAAACATCACAAAAACATCAGAAGAGGCCGAAACGCACGTTTCTAGCATGGAAAAGTGTGTTTAGCAGCTTCTATTAAGAAACTAATGTAATCCTGTTGTAATGACAGAAACAAGGTGAAAACATCACAAAAACATCAGAAGAAGCCGAAACGCACATTTCTAGCATGGAAAAGTGTGTATTGCAGCTACAGTTAAGAAACAAGTGTAAAATTGTCTAAATGACAGTAACATGCTTGAAACGTCACAAAAAGCTCAGAAGAGGCCAAAAAGCACGTTTCCAGCATGGAGATGTGTGAATAGAAGCTACTGTTAAGAAACTAGTGTAAAACTGTTGAAATGACAGTAACAAGCTTGAAACGTCACAAAAAGCCCAGAAGAGGCTTAAACGCACGTTTCCAGCATGGAGTAGTGTGTTTAGCAGCTTCTATTAAGAAACTAATGTAATCCTGTTGAAATGACAGAAACAAGGTGAAAACATCACAAAAACATCAGAAGAGGCCGAAACGCACGTTTCTAGCATGGAAAAGTGTATTTAACAGCTTCTATTAAGAAACTAATGTAATCCTGTTGAAATGACAGAAACAAGCTTGAAACGTCACAAAAAGCTCAGAAGAGGCAAAAAAGCATGTTTCCAGCATGGAGATGTGTGTATAGAAGCTACTGTTAAGAAACTAGTGTTAAACTGTTGAAATGACAGTAACATGCTTGAAACGTCACAAAAAGCTCAGAAAAGGCCAAAATGCATGTTTCCAGCATGGAGATATGTGTATAGCAGCTACTCTTAAGAAACTAGTGTAAAACTGTTGAAATGACAGTAACAAGCTTGCAATGTCACAAAAAGCTCAGAAGAGGCCAAAAAGCACGTTTCCAGCATGGGGATGTGTGAATAGAAGCTACTGTTAAGAAACTAGTGTAAAACTGTTGAAATGACAGTAACATGCTTGAAACGTCACAAAAAGCTCAGAAGAGGCCAAAAAGCACGTTTCCAGCATGGAGATGTGTGTATAGCAGCTACTGTTAAGAAACAAGTGTAAAACTGTTGAAATGACAGTAACATGCTTGAAACGTCACAAAAAGCTCAGAAGAGGCTAAAACGCACGTTTCTAGCATGGAAAAGTGTGTTTAACAGCTTCTATTAAGAAACTAATGTAATCTGTTGAAATGACAAAAACAAAGTGAAAACATCACAGAAACACAAGAAGAGGCCAAAACGCACGTTTCTAGCATGGAAAAGTGTGTTTAACAGCTTCTATTAAGAAACTAATGTAATCCTGTTGAAATGACAGAAACAAGGTGAAAACATCACAAAAACATCAGAAGAGGCCGAAACGCACGTTTATAGCATGGAAAAGTGTGTATTGCAGCTACTGTTAAGAAACAAGTGTAAAACTGTTGAAATGACAGTAACATGCTTGAAACGTCACAAAAAGCTCAGAAGAGGCTGAAAACGCACATTTCCAGCATGGAGATGTGTGTATTGCAGCTACTGTTAAGAAACTAGTGTAAAACTGTTGAAATGACAGAAACAAGGTGTAAACATCACAAAAACATCAGAAGAGGCCGAAACGCACGTTTCTAGCATGGAAAAGTGTGTTTAGCAGCTTCTATTAAGAAACTAATGTAATCCTGTTGAAATGACAGAAACAAGCTTGAAACGTCACAAAAAGCTCAAAAGAGGCCAAAAAGCATGTTTCCAGCATGGAGATGTGTGTATAGCAGCTACTGTTAAGAAACTAGTGTAAAACTGTTGAAATGACAGTAACATGCTTGAAACGTCACAAAAAGCTCAGAAGAGGCTAAAACGCACGTTTCTAGCATGGAAAAGTGTGTTTAACAGCTTCTATTAAGAAACTAATGTAATCTGTTGAAATGACAAAAACAAAGTGAAAACATCACAGAAACACAAGAAGAGGCCAAAACGCACGTTTCTAGCATGGAAAAGTGTGTTTAACAGCTTCTATTAAGAAACTAATGTAATCCTGTAGAAATGACAGAAACAAGGTGAAAACATCACAAAAACATCAGAAGAGGCCGAAACGCACGTTTCTAGCATGGAAAAGTGTGTATTGCAGCTACTGTTAAGAAACAAGTGTAAAACTGTTGAAATGACAGTAACATGCTTGAAACGTCACAAAAAGCTCAGAAGAGGCTGAAACGCACATTTCCATTATGGAGATGTGTGTATTGCAGCTACTGTTAAGAAACTAGTGTAAAACTGATGAAATGACAGAAACAGGGTCTAAACATCACAAAAACATCAGAAGAGGCCGAAACGCACGTTTCTAGCATGGAAAAGTGTGTTTAGCAGCTTCTATTAAGAAACTAATGTAATCCTGTTGAAATGACAGAAACAAGCTTGAAACGTCACAAAAAGCTCAGAAGAGGCCAAAAAGCATGTTTCCAGCATGGAGATGTGTGGATAGAAGCTACTGTTAAGAAACTAGTGTTAAACTGTTGAAATGACAGTAACATGCTTGAAACGTCACAAAAAGCTCAGAAGAGGCCAAAATGCATGTTTCCAGCATGGAGATATGTGTATAGCAGCTGCTCTTAAGAAACTAGTGTAAAACTGTTGAAATGACAGTAACAAGCTTGAAACGTCACAAAAAGCCCAGAAGAGGCCAAAAAGCACGTTTCCAGCATGGAGATGTGTGTATAGAAGCTACTGTTAAGAAACTAGTGTTAAACTGTTGAAATGACAGTAACATGCTTGAAACGTCACAAAAAGCTCAGAAGAGGCCAAAATGCATGTTTCCAGCATGGAGATATGTGTATAGCAGCTACTCTTAAGAAACTAGTGTAAAACTGTTGAAATGACAGTAACAAGCTTGAAACGTCACAAAAAGCTCAGAAGAGGCTAAAACGCACGTTTCTAGCATGGAAAAGTGTGTTTAACAGCTTCTATTAAGAAACTAATGTAATCTGTTGAAATGACAGAAACAAGGTGAAAACATCACAAAAACATCAGAAGAGGCCGAAACGCACGTTTCTAGCATGGAAAAGTGTGTATTGCAGCTACTGTTAAGAAACAAGTGTAAAACTGTTGAAATGACAGTAACATGCTTGAAACGTCACAAAAAGCTCAGAAGAGGCCAAAAAGCACGTTTCCAGCATGGAGATGTGTGATTAGAAGCTACTTTTTAGAGACTAGTGTAAAACTGTTGAAATGACAGTAACATGCTTGAAACGTCACAAAAAGCTTAGAAGAGGCTGAAAACGCACATTTCCAGCATGGAGATGTGTGTATTGCAGCTACTGTTAAGAAACTAGTGTAAAACTGTTGAAATGACAGAAACAAGGTGTAAACATCACAAAAACATCAGAAGAGGCCGAAACGCACGTTTCTAGCATGGAAAAGTGTGTTTAGCAGCTTCTATTAAGAAACTAATGTAATCCTGTTGAAATGACAGAAACAAGCTTGAAACGTCACAAAAAGCTCAAAAGAGGCCAAAAAGCATGTTTCCAGCATGGAGATGTGTGTATAGAAGCTACTGTTAAGAAACTAGTGTTAAACTGTTGAAATGACAGTAACAAGCTTGAAACGTCACAAAAAGCCCAGAAGAGGCCAAAAAGCATGTTTCCAGCATGGAGATGTGTGTATAGAAGCTACTGTTAAGAAACTAGTGTTAAACTGTTGAAAAGACAGTAACATGCTTGAAACGTCACAAAAAGCCCAGAAGAGGCCAAAAAGCACGTTTCCAGCATGGAGATGTGTGTATAGCAGCTACTGTTAAGAAACTAGTGTAAAACTGTTGAAATGACAGTAACATGCTTGAAACGTCACAAAAAGCTCAGAAGAGGCTAAAACGCACGTTTCTAGCATGGAAAAGTGTGTTTAACAGCTTCTATTAAGAAACTAATGTAATCTGTTGAAATGACAAAAACAAAGTGAAAACATCACAGAAACACAAGAAGAGGCCAAAACGCACGTTTCTAGCATGGAAAAGTGTGTTTAACAGCTTCTATTAAGAAACTAATGTAATCCTGTAGAAATGACAGAAACAAGGTGAAAACATCACAAAAACATCAGAAGAGGCCGAAACGCACGTTTCTAGCATGGAAAAGTGTGTATTGCAGCTACTGTTAAGAAACAAGTGTAAAACTGTTGAAATGACAGTAACATGCTTGAAACGTCACAAAAAGCTCAGAAGAGGCTGAAACGCACATTTCCATTATGGAGATGTGTGTATTGCAGCTACTGTTAAGAAACTAGTGTAAAACTGATGAAATGACAGAAACAGGGTCTAAACATCACAAAAATATCAGAAGAGGCCGAAACGCACGTTTCTAGCATGGAAAAGTGTGTTTAGCAGCTTCTATTAAGAAACTAATGTAATCCTGTTGAAATGACAGAAACAAGCTTGAAACGTCACAAAAAGCTCAGAAGAGGCCAAAAAGCATGTTTCCAGCATGGAGATGTGTGTATAGAAGCTACTGTTAAGAAACTAGTGTTAAACTGTTGAAATGACAGTAACATGCTTGAAACGTCACAAAAAGCTCAGAAGAGGCCAAAATGCATGTTTCCAGCATGGAGATATGTGTATAGCAGCTGCTCTTAAGAAACTAGTGTAAAACTGTTGAAATGACAGTAACAAGCTTGAAACGTCACAAAAAGCCCAGAAGAGGCCAAAAAGCACGTTTCCAGCATGGAGATGTGTGTATAGAAGCTACTGTTAAGAAACTAGTGTTAAACTGTTGAAATGACAGTAACATGCTTGAAACGTCACAAAAAGCTCAGAAGAGGCCAAAATGCATGTTTCCAGCATGGAGATATGTGTATAGCAGCTACTCTTAAGAAACTAGTGTAAAACTGTTGAAATGACAGTAACAAGCTTGAAACGTCACAAAAAGCTCAGAAGAGGCTAAAACGCACGTTTCTAGCATGGAAAAGTGTGTTTAACAGCTTCTATTAAGAAACTAATGTAATCTGTTGAAATGACAGAAACAAGGTGAAAACATCACAAAAACATCAGAAGAGGCCGAAACGCACGTTTCTAGCATGGAAAAGTGTGTATTGCAGCTACTGTTAAGAAACAAGTGTAAAACTGTTGAAATGACAGTAACATGCTTGAAACGTCACAAAAAGCTCAGAAGAGGCCAAAAAGCACGTTTCCAGCATGGAGATGTGTGATTAGAAGCTACTTTTTAGAGACTAGTGTAAAACTGTTGAAATGACAGTAACATGCTTGAAACGTCACAAAAAGCTCAGAAGAGCCTGAAAACGCAAATTTCCAGCATGGAGATGTGTGTATTGCAGCTACTGTTAAGAAACTAGTGTAAAACTGTAGAAATGACAGTAACATGCTTGAAACGTCACAAAAAGCTCAGAAGAGGCCAAAAAGCACGTTTCCAGCATGGAGATGTGTGTATAGCAGCTACTGTTAAGAAACAAGTGTAAAACTGTTGAAATGACAGTAACATGCTTGAAACGTCACAAAAAGCCCAGAAAAGGTCAAAAAGAACGTTTCCAGCATGGAGATGTGTGTATAGAAGCTACTGTTAAGAAACAAGTGTAAAACTGTTGAAAGGACAGTAACATGCTTGAAACGTCACAAAAAGCTCAGAAGAGGCCAAAAAGCACGTTTCCAGCATGGAGATGTGTGTATAGAAGCTACTGTTAAGAAACTAGTGTTAAACTGTTGAAATGACAGTAACATGCATGAAACGTAACAAAAAGCTCAAAAAAGGCCAAAAAGCACGTTTCCAGCATGGAGATGTGTATCAGCTACTGTTAAGAAACAAGTGTAAAACTGTTGAAATGACAGTAACAGGCTTGAAACGTCACAAAAAGCTCAGAAGAGGCTGAAACGCACGTTTCCGGCATGGAAATGTGTGTATTGAAGCTACTGTTAAGAAACTAGTGTAAAACTGTTGAAATGACAGTAACATGCTTGAAACTTCACAAAAAGCTCAGAAGAGGCCAAAAAGCACGTTTCCAGCATGGAGATGTGTGAATAGAAGCTACTGTTAAGAAACTAGTGTAAAACTGTAGAAATGACAGTAACATGCTTGAAACGTTACAAAAAGCTCAGAAGAGGCTGAAACGCACATTTTCAGCATGGAGATGTGTGCATTGCAGCTACTTTTAAGAAACTAGTGTAAAACTGTTGAAATGACAGTAACAAGCTTGAAACGTCACAAAAAGCCCAGAAGAGGCCAAAAAGAACGTTTCCAGCATGGAGATGTGTGTATAGCAGCTACTGTTAAGAAACAAGTGTAAAACTGTCAAAATAACAGTAACATGCTTGAAACGTTACAAAAAGCTCAGAAGAGGCTTAAACGCACGTTTCCAGCATGGAGAAGTGTGTTTAGCAGCTTCTATTAAGAAACTAATGTAATCCTGTTGAATTGACAGAAACAAGGTTAAAACATCACAAAAACATCAGAAGAGGCTGAAACCCTCGTTTCTAGCATGGAAAAGTGTGTTTAACAGCTTCTATTAAGAAACTAATGTAATCCTGTTGAAATGACAGAAACAAGGTGAAAACATCACAAAAACATCAGAAGAGGCTGAAACGCACGTTTTCAGCATGGAGATGTGTTTATAACAGCTACTGTTAAGAAACTAGTGTAAAACTGTTGAAATGACAGTAACAAGCTTGAAACGTCACAAAAAGCCCAGAAGAGGCCAAAAAGAACGTTTCTAGCATGGAGATGTGTGAATAGAAGCTACTGTTAAGAAACTAGTGTAAAACTGTTGAAATGACAGTAACAAGCTTGAAACGTCACAAAAAGCCCAGAAGAGGCCAAAAAGCACGTTTCCAGCATGGAGATGTGTGTATAGAAGCTACTGTTAAGAAACTAGTGTTAAACTGTTGAAATGACAGTAACATGCTTGAAACGTCACAAAAAGCCCAGAAGAGGCCAAAAAGCACGTTTCCAGCATGGAGATGTGTGTATAGCAGCTACTGTTAAGAAACTAGTGTAAAACTGTTGAAATGACAGTAACATGCTTGAAACGTCACAAAAAGCTCAGAAGAGGCTAAAACGCACGTTTCTAGCATGGAAAAGTGTGTTTAACAGCTTCTATTAAGAAACTAATGTAATCTGTTGAAATGACAAAAACAAAGTGAAAACATCACAGAAACACAAGAAGAGGCCAAAACGCACGTTTCTAGCATGGAAAAGTGTGTTTAACAGCTTCTATTAAGAAACTAATGTAATCCTGTTGAAATGACAGAAACAAGGTGAAAACATCACAAAAACATCAGAAGAGGCCGAAACGCACGTTTCTAGCATGGAAAAGTGTGTATTGCAGCTACTGTTAAGAAACAAGTGTAAAACTGTTGAAATGACAGTAACATGCTTGAAACGTCACAAAAAGCTCAGAAGAGGCCAAAAAGCACGTTTCCAGCATGGAGATGTGTGATTAGAAGCTACTTTTTAGAGACTAGTGTAAAACTGTTGAAATGACAGTAATATGCTTGAAACGTCACAAAAAGCTCAGAAGAGGCTGAAAACGCACATTTCCAGCATGGAGATGTGTGTATTGCAGCTACTGTTAAGAAACTAGTGTAAAACTGTAGAAATGACAGTAACATGCTTGAAACGTCACAAAAAGCTCAGAAGAGGCCAAAAAGCACGTTTCCAGCATGGAGATGTGTGTATAGCAGCTACTGTTAAGAAACAAGTGTAAAACTGTTGAAATGACAGTAACATGCTTGAAACGTCACAAAAAGCCCAGAAAAGGTCAAAAAGAACGTTTCCAGCATGGAGATGTGTGTATAGCAGCTACTGTTAAGAAACAAGTGTAAAACTGTTGAAATGACAGTAACATGCTTGAAACGTCACAAAAAGCTCAGAAGAGGCCAAAAAGCACGTTTCCAGCATGGAGATGTGTGTATAGAAGCTACTGTTAAGAAACTAGTGTTAAACTGTTGAAATGACAGTAACATGCATGAAACGTCACAAAAAGCTCAAAAAAGGCCAAAATGCATGTTTCCAGCATGGAGATATGTGTATAGCAGCTACTCTTAAGAAACTAGTGTAAAACTGTTGAAATGACAGTAACAAGCTTGCAACGTCACAAAAAGCCCAGAAGAGGCCAAAAAGCACGTTTCCAGCATGGAGATGTGTATATAGCAGCTACTGTTAAGAAACAAGTGTAAAACTGTTGAAATGACAGTAACAGGCTTGAAACGTCACAAAAAGCTCAGAAGAGGCTGAAACGCACGTTTCCGGCATGGAGATGTGTGCATTGCAGCTACTTTTAAGAAACTAGTGTAAAACTGTTGAAATGACAGTAACAAGCTTGAAAGGTAACAAAAAGCTCAGAAGAGGCCAAAAAGAACGTTTCCAGCATGGAGATGTGTGTATAGCAGCTACTGTTAAGAAACAAGTGTAAAACTGTTGAAATAACAGTAACATGCTTGAAACGTTACAAAAAGCTCAGAAGAGGCTTAAACGCACGTTTCCAGCATGGAGAAGTGTGTTTAGCAGCTTCTATTAAGAAACTAATGTAATCCTGTTGAATTGACAGAAACAAGGTTAAAACATCACAAAAACATCAGAAGAGGCTGAAACGCACGTTTCTAGCATGGAAAAGTGTGTTTAACAGCTTCTATTAAGAAACTAATGTAATCCTGTTGAAATGACAGAAACAAGGTGAAAACATCACAAAAACATCAGAAGAGGCTGAAACGCACGTTTTCAGCATGGAGATGTGTTTATAACAGCTACTGTTAAGAAACTAGTGTAAAACTGTTGAAATGACAGTAACAAGCTTGAAACGTCACAAAAAGCCCAGAAGAGGCCAAAAAGAACGTTTCTAGCATGGAGATGTGTGAATAGAAGCTACTGTTAAGAAACTAGTGTAAAACTGTTGAAATGACAGTAACAAACTTGAAACGTCACAAAAAGCCCAGAAGAGGCCAAAAAGCACGTTTCCAGCATGGAGATGTGTGAATAGAAGCTACTTTTAAGAGACTAGTGTAAAACTGTTGAAATGACAGTAACATGCTTGAAACGTCACAAAAAGCTCAGAAGAGGCTGAAACGCACATTTCCAGCATGGAGATGTGTGTATTGCAGCTACTGTTAAGAAACAAGTGTAAAACTGTTGAAATAACAGTAACATGCTTGAAACGTCACAAAAAGCTCAGAAGAGGCTGAAATGCACGTTTCTAGCATGGAAAAGTGTGTTTAGCAGCTTCTATTAAGAAACTAATGTAATCCTGTTGAAATGACAGAAACAAGGTGAAAACATCACAAAAACATCAGCAGAGGCCGAAATGCACGTTTCTAGCATGAAAAAGTGTGTTTAACAGCTTCTATTAAGAAACTAATGTAATCCTGTTGAAATGACAGAAACAAGGTGAAAACATCACAAAAACATCAGAAGAGGCCGAAACGCACGTTTCTAGCATGGAAAAGTGTATTTAACAGCTTCTATTAAGAAACTAATGTAATCCTGTTGAAATGACAGAAACAAGGTGAAAACATCACAAAAACATCAGAAGAGGCTGAAACGCACGTTTTCAGCATGGAGATGTAT
>JAQOOF010000136.1:0-58215 GCA_029931835.1 Etheostoma nigrum
ATCTATTCCCATCAGCAACTGCACCGGTATGGGTGCAGATTCTCCATCACAAGGTGCAGTGATGCACAGACAGTATAGAAGTTTGTTATGGCCTATTGAAATGTTATACAACTACTGTAGTTCCAGCTTTTCATTTAATTAATGCTCACTTAAGAGATATATTAAAAGGAAATACATACAATGTGTGACTCTGGAAACAGCCGGTAATAAACTCCTCACAAGGTTAATTTACGCACAATCATATGACACAATGTTTTATCAAAAGGTTGAATTTGCTTCATAGTTGTCATGAAATTAGATATTAGATGTCAAACTTCTATTTGCTTTCTGACCTTTTGTATATTTCAACTTAAAAGCTGAGATTTAACTACTGCTGGTATCATCAAAAGCTGTTTCAAATGTGTGTTTTATTTCACTTAAACAGGCTTTATGAAGAGTAGAGGTTTTTTAATTAAGTTGAGAAAATTCTGCCAGGCACAGTGTCACACGGGTCATGTTTTAATAACTGTACTCTATTATGTGTCACGGCTGTGACTCTGCTGGATTGAATACTTCAATATGTGAAAAGTGAATTCATATGAAGTAACATTCATCCGCCAACAACTAGGATACTAGAAAAGTACATGTTGTTAAATGATGAAGTAGGGGTAACGAGGTATATCTATGTCCACGGGAGATGGGGAAATGATACAGGAAATGGAAAAAAATCCATCTCAATTTCAATCGCAGTTAACGTTATTCCTGATTGAGATTTCTCTTGCACAGCTACTAGAAGACTTACACTTTTCACACAGGTTGCTCACGTCACATCTACGTCGTCAAGCTCAATTTATGACTCAGTCATAACCGGAAAAGTGCTTTTAATAGACGTTGTCACTCCCAGATGTGAGTCGAGTGCAGACTTGAGTCGTGCATGCTCAGATTTTAACGGTTCACGACGTAACGTGTCATACTGAAATTTGTGAAATCCATGAAATAATAAACTTTTCTCATTACAAACAATAAAAATAACAATAAAAAAATAAAAAGACGATGGGAACAGTGACTTAAAAAATAGTAATTTGTAGTAGTTCATGGCATCTTCGACCATACATCATTCCCATATCCATTCAATTTCAATTTAATTTTATTTATAGTATCATTTCATAACAAGTGTTATCTTGAGACACTTTACTGATAGAGTAGGTCTAGACCACACTCCATAATTATCTCCAATCTCCAAAAATAATTGCGATGAATCCCCTTCTCTTTAACCTCCGTCCCTGTGTTCTGTCACTGTGTGTGTTGTTGTCCCCGTTTCACCGGCTGTAACCAGAACTGAGTATTGGCACTTCGGATTTTTGTCCACATGAAATTGTTATCAGTTTTGTAAATATGCTGATAAATAAGTATACATACAGCATATATACCAAAAAAGGCTATATATCATGATTTATTGGGAAACAAACAAGCAATGCTATCTAAAAGTCTAAAATTACAGTAAGCCCCCCCCCATAGCAGTACATACGGTACAGTAAAATGAGTTAAAATTGACCAGCTGCAACATCAAAAAGAAGCTTAAATATTAATCTATTCATAACCACAATTCATTAATATTATATATCACTGTCGGAGCCATTCTGTGTGTATAAGTATTGCACTTTTACTTTTGATACAATTTGCTGAAAATGATAAAACTCATGTACTTAAGTAACATTTTGAATGCAGAACTTTTAATTGTAATGGGGTATTTGTACACTGTGGTAGTACTATTTTTACTAGTACTTCTTTCACCACTGTAAGGAGCAAATACAAAGAAAACGTTATTATTGTCGTGAATACAGTATGTTTTATTGATTAAACTTTATAAGTTTATTGCAAAAAAAAGTACATTTGTAAATAAAATGCATCTAAGTAACATTTTGAATGCAGAACTTTTACTTGTAATGGGGTATTTTTACACTGTGGTAGTACTAATTTCGCTTTAGTAAATGACCTGAGTACTTATTTCACCATTGTAAGGTGCAAATACAAAGAAAACTTTATTATTTTCGTGAATACAGTATGTTTTATTGATTTAACTTTATATATTTATTGCAAAAAAAAGTACATTTGTAAATAAACTGCATATGATAGCATTATTAAGAGTTAATGAGGCTTTAGCTACATAGCCTAGCAGAAAATTAATTCATTTTAAATAGTTGTCTGTGTAATTAGTGAGTGTCAGATTCATGGAACATCTTCTGGCAAAAAAGCCTTTGTGGTGCACCTCAACCAAAATCAATAACTATTATTTTGTGAATGGAGACCTTGAGTTTGCAATTTGCAGTGAAAAACATTTTCAAAAGACTTTTCTTTAAGGCAAATCAATCAACTTTTGTTTTACTCTGCTCCCTCTGCTCTTCCCTCAGCAAAAAAGAGAAAAGTGGGAGGGTGCTGCCTCCTAACGGACATCTGGAGAACTACACCTTCATCTGGAGAACTACACCTTCATCTGGAGAACTACACCTTCATCTGGAGAACTTCACCTTCTCTCTAACGCTCCTCTCTCTGAAAAGAGGCTTCACCCTCGTGTTCCCATCAGAATTAAAAATCAGCATGTTTACTTTTTTTTTTTTTTTTTTTTAGGTTTGATCAATGTTTTTAATTTTTTCTTACGTTTTTGTCCCTTTGTCCAACAGTTTTGATCCTTTTTTCAATGTTTGTCACTTTTTTGTGACATTTTCAACACCACATAACACTAACTTATTAACTTTAGTTTTACAGTTTTTTTTTTAATTTATTATAATTATATATATTTCAGTTTGAAATTTTAGTTTAAATGTGGCATTTAATGAAAAGAAAACAATAGAACATGAAAAGTTTTTTAAATGAGTCAATTTAACCCCATTTCTTAATATTGCCTTTACATTTTAATATTGATAAATTACATTTCAAGTACATTTATTGTTAAAATGATTTAAATGATTTCTTATTGTTATTCCATTTGCTGATTACAAATATATAGCAATATATATATATAGCGGTGAATAGCAATATTCCACCGTAGTTTGTCTCTTTCTTTCTGTTATAGCATTTAGTTTCTTCAAAAGTAAAAGTTTAGACGTTTTCATGTGTAGGCTGATCTAATCTAACAAAAAAGTGTTATTTGTGACGGTAGGTAGAATTAAACTTACGTAACATCCATGAGGACTGAGATAAAATTCAATTTTTATTCATACAGTACATTACTCTCCTTTTAATTTATATTTTAATATTAATAGGAGGGTCGTAGCTGTCATAAAATAGAAAATAATGTTAATTTCTGTAAGAAGGTCTGTGTGGAGACTCATAAGAAGGCTGTCTTGATCGGCTCTAATGCAAAGTTCTGGTTAAACATTGGCCCACAGTTTGCTTTCCGCCTTCTGTTGTTTTTACACTAAAGGTCCGGCAATTGTTGCAGCCATTATTGACTTAGTAATTAAAGTATTTTAACGTGGGGATTTTGTAATCATTACATATGCCACCATCTGTCCCTGTGCCACTGCAGGAGCAGCTGAGATGGATTTTTCCTCCTGAGTAGATAACGTATAAAAAAGGGAGGAGGGAGGGCGACCACATCGCTTTATCTAAAACAGTCTGACGCACGCCAGAGTCTATATGGAAAATACTTTTTTATTTTTATTTTTTTATTTGTTAAAAACCCAAAATGTATTTATTAGGTTTTAACCCAATAAATACATTTTGGGTTTTGTATACATGTATGTATTTTGATTTATTTATTAAAAACCCAAAATGTATTTATTGGTTGTTTTTTTTGATAAAAACCCAATAAATACATATAGACCATTAAATCAGTGATCTGTCTGTTTGATCCAGAGGTTTCTCCCTAAACACAAATGCATTAGCAGAGCAATAATATAAATAGTTTGAGATGTTGTTTTTTATAATTAGCCTGATTTTATTTTAAATTTGCATTATATCTAAAAAAAAATACATTTAAATTGAATTGAAGGTTTTAACTTATTTTTTGAAATTAATGAACACATTTCATTTTATGTTTCATGCTGTAAAAAATGGCCTGGAAAAGCTAATAATCCAATAATAATAATTCTACCATTCATCCTTAATCAGTAACGCAACATGTGGGGTAACACTGAATTTAATGAAAACAACAAACTGAGTCAATAATACATTTCAACATGTATCAAGAATAAGTTTACAATCACAAATTGACAATAAATTATTATTTTAATGGGTTTAAATGGAGATTTTCTGCAGAGGAAATTTAAATTTTCTCTATGATTAGTACTAATTGACATTCTTTTCAGGAAACCTTCTCTGGAATTATAAGGAAATCCCATAAAATAAAGCGTTACCACACTCAGTTTTCAGATAACTCCAGAAGTGGTCAGTTTTATGCTTACAGTAATGGATATTCCATCTGCACAGTAAAAGCTTAATGGTCAGACAGTGGAAGCAGTAGTTCAAGTTACATTTAAATTTCAAGATACTAAACCTACATTATAGATACAAGATACAGTTTATTGGTGTGAAAATCAACAATCAATGCAGAAACAGTCCAGTTCAGTACATTTTAAGCATTTTCTTCTCCATTGAGATGACTTTGAAACATAATTATGGTAGATGGTTTGAGGTTTTTTTTTTCTTCAACAAGTGTGTTTATTCATTTTTTAGAGAAGATAATCACACTACAACAAATAATACAGGTGCAAATCGGAACTGACATAAGTTTATGTTCATGTAAACATAAACTAATAAAATTAACCTATCCCGGAGTTGGCCTGAACAGAGAAGCATTTCTAATAAAACTACACTCTAAGAAATTTCTGTTAATTAACAGTTGTATGACTGTATGTTTTCTAACAGAAATTGTCCATAGAAAGTGATTCACAGTTGTATTTGTGTTTATTTATATTTCAGATTATGGGACCTTTATCTGTGCTCCGGCGACTTTTGGCAGCCATGGAGGCCATTTACCCGTCTGCATTTCACCAGGAGGTTCCTGGATAAGGGAGTGTCAAAAGCCTCAAAAAAGCTTCAAAAGTGGACCAAAAAGCGTTGAAAATGTGTAAAAAAACCCGCCAAAAAGTAAATAAGAACTGTTGAAACAAGCGTCAAAATTACTTAATGCGGCAGCTTTATCTGAGAGAATGTGAAATAACATTTAAAATAACAGAAACTGTTCTAAGTTTTTACTTCAGCTGCAATGTTTTATTCAATTTTTGTTTTTAATTACGGTTAATGAGCTGCGGATTTATTTATTTATATGAAACAGATTTATTTCTTAGAGTGTAAGCAAAGACAAGCAGACATTTACTTAATACATAGCAATACTCATTTGTTGATGGTTGACATACACGGAGAACATGCCTCCGATGCTTTCCTCCGATCTAAGAAGACCGTAAAAGATCTCCACATATTGTCAAAGACGAGATATTTACCCTTTAACGTAAAAGTGAGTTTTTCCAGTGCAAGACAGTCTGACAGTCCTGTAAGCCAGACATTAACACTTGGTTTGTTAGTGGATTTCCAAGATTTATCTAAGGTATATTTCGCTTGTAAGATGCAGAAAGTAATCATAGATTTGTTTGCCTTATTGAGATTATGATTCACGGGAAAAATGCCAAAGATGCACAGTTTGGCGTCTAATAATAGCCTTATACCTGTGACATGTAAAATCATATCCATCACTCCAAAAAGCCTGGATTTGCAGGTAGTCCCATAGGCAATAATATAATGTAACCCTTTATAGGTTTGAGTTTTTTACTGAGGTATGTTTAGTGAGAGGAAACAGCCCGTTTCAGCCTCCTTTGATCTTATGATTTTATGATGTCCCATCTGCCCCAGCGCTGACAAACTTGTTGTTTTACTGAGGTCACCATGGTGTGATACTAACAGTTTGAGTCTTATCTGTCCCTTTCTCTGTGTTGGTCCTCGTAACATTTTGGTAAACACCTTTATCTGACTCATATCTGCTCCTCATTGTGCCGCAGAGAAAGCAAATAATTACAAAGAGAAACCGCCCAACTTTGATCCGCAATCTTCCATTGTGATTCTGTCCTGTAATCTGGGAGTTCAGCCATTAAAGGCTCATGTGTTTGGGACTTTGACACATGGTCTTTCAATCAGGCGAGATAAGGACTCTATTGGTGTCTATTATTGACTGAAATTCAATAAGAGACAGAAGCAAGAAACTCTTCCATGATCTGTTCTATTCTGTTCTATGTGTCTCCATTATTGCAATAAATAAATAAATAAATGTACAAACATAAAATCTGGAGTAACACAGTAATGGTTCATGTAGTCAGTACAGCTACAGCAGCTAATTAGTATTTTTTTATATATATTCCATAACTATGACATTTTTTTAATCCAGTCTCCTGCAGACTGACTGTGTGGACAGTGAGAGAGTGGACAGACTTCATGGTCTTTTTTATGTCAGCGTTATGACTTTTTTTGACATTTTTCTCAAAAAATATACTATGATATTTTTATGACCTTTAATGATAAATTTTTATGACTTCACATGACATACTATATTATGATTTTTTATGATATACTATGAAAATGTGTGACTTTATATGACATACTTTGCAATTTTCTTTCAGGATTTTTTTCAACATAATATACTATGACTTATTTTTATGGTTTTCTTTGACATTCTGTACTATGACTTTTTTTCGACATGTACTATGACTTTTCATGACTTTAGTCGACATACTATACTATGACATTTTTCGACATACTATACTTTTTTTGATATTCTTTGACATACTGTACTATAACTTTTTCGACATACTATACTGTGACTTTTTGGATATTTTTCAACATACTATACTATTAATTTTTCCGACAATCTATACTATAACTTTTTTGACATTCTATACCATAATTTGTCATAGTACAATCAATGTATTGTATTTTATAAAACATACAATACAATGATTTTTTTTAACATACTATACTATGACTTTTTTCAACATGCTATATTTTGACTTTTTTTCGTCATAATTTACTGTGACTTTTTACGACATATTATATTCAGATTTTTTACAACATACTATAATAGGACTTTTTTTCAGCATCCTATACTATGAAGTTTTCCTAACTTTTTTTGACATACTTTAACATGACTCTTCATGACTGTTTGACATACTATACTACAATTTTTTTTTGACATACATATTTGTATGCATTTTTTCGACATACTATACTATGACTTTTTTGCAACATACTATTCTATGACTTTTTTTTTAAATACTATACTATGACTTTATTCAACATACTATACTATGGCTTTCTATGATTTTTGTTGACATAGTATACTATGACTTTTTTTCGACATGCTATACATGACCTTTTATGTCTTTTTCAACATACTATACTGTTACGGCTGCCGTCGGCACCCTCATGTGTGTGTAATTGAGTGTGCTACATGTGAAAATAGGCTGTGCCATCCCATGCTGCAGATCGGATGGGTACTGGAAGTCCCGCCAATTCCTGAAGGAGGAAGCTGATTGGTGCGGCATGCACCACTGACGGGCCAATCAAGGAGTGTCACTGAAGTCTGTTTCTTTTTCTTCTTATTCTTGTAGAAATAGTCTTCCTTTTGAGGATTCCCTTTTGTTATATTCTGTTTTTGATTTCCACAGCACCCATCAGCCAATGTTTTCATTTGTAAACTCAGTTGTTCTGTTTTACATGATTTTTTTAAATAAATATATAAATATACTTTGAAGTTCTCTCTGGTTTTATGTTCATGTCCCGATACCCCTAGCTAAGGGACGAAACAATACTATGACTTTTTATCATTTTCATTGACATACTATACTGCGACTTTTTCTCGACGTACAACGCTGACTTTTCATTACTTTTTTCAACATACTATAATATGACTTGTTTGAAACTTTTTATGACATACTATTCTGTGACTTTTTTTGACACACTATACTATGACATTTTTCTAAATACTATACTATGACTTTTTGTCAACATACTATACTATGACTTTTTTCGACATACTATTCTATGACTTTTATGACATACAATACTATAACTTTTTTCGACATACTATACTATGACTTTTATGACTTACAATACTATGACTTTTATGAAATATTATACTTTGACTTTTTATAACATACTATACTATGACTTTTATGACATACAATACTATGACTTTTTATGAGATACTATACTATGACTTTTTTCGACATACTATTCTATGACTTTTATGACATACAATACTATGACTTTTTTTCGACATACTATACTATGACTTTTTTTCAACATACTATACTATGACTTTTTTTTACATACTATACTATGACTTTTTATGACATACTATACTATGACTTTTTTGGACATACTATACTATGACTTTTTTTTACATACTATACTATGACTTTTTATGACATACTATACTATGACTTTTTTGGACATACTATTCTATGACTTTTTTGACATACAATACTATGACTTTTTTTCAACATACTATGCTATGACTTTTCTGACATATTATACTTTGACTTTTTTCGACATACTATACTATGACTTTTTATGACATACTATACTATGACTTTTTATGACATACTATACTATGACATTTTTCGACATACAATACTATGACTTTTTTTTGACATACTATACTATGACTTTTTATGACATGCTATACTTTGACTTTTTTCGACATACTGTTCTATGACTTTTATGACATGCAATACTATGAATTTTTTTCGACATACTATTCTATGACTTTTTATGACATACTATACTATGACTTTTATGACATACAATACTATGCCATTTTTCGACATACTATACTATGACTTTTATGACATACTATACTATGAAATTTTTCGACATACTATTCTATGACTTTTATGAAATACAATACTATGACTTTTTTTCGACATACTATTCTATGACTTTTTATGACATACTATACTGACATTTTTCGACATACTATACTATGACTTTTATGACATACAATACTATGACATTTTTCGACATACTATACTATGACTTTTATGACATACAATACTATGACATTTTATGACATACTATACTATGACTTTTTGTCAACATACTATTCTATGACTTTTTATGACATACTATACTATGACTTTTTATGACATACTATACTATGACATTTTATGACATACTATACTATGACTTTTTGTCAACATACTATTCTATGACTTTTTATGACATACTATACTATTTATGACATACTATACTATGACTTTTTTCGACATACTATACTATGAATTTTTATGACATACTATACTATGACATTTTTCGACATACTATACTATGACTTTTTTTTGACATACTATACTATAACTTTTTATAACATGCTATACTATGTCTTTTTATGAGATACTATACTATGATTTTTTTGAACATACTATACTATGACTTTTTATGATATGCTATACTATGACTTTTTATGAGATACTACTATACTATGACATTTTTTCGACATACTATACTATGACTTTTTTGCAACATACTATTCTATGACTTTTTTTTTAAATACTATACTATGACTTTATTCAACATACTATACTATGGCTTTCTATGATTTTCGTTGACATAGTATACTATTACTTTTTTCGACATGCTATACATGACCTTTTATGTCTTTTTCAACATACTATACTGTTACGGCTGCCGTCGGCACCCTCATGTGTGTGTAATTGAGTGTGCTACATGTGAAAATAGGCTGTGCCATCCCATGCTGCAGATCGGATGGGTACTGGAAGTCCCGCCAATTCCTGAAGGAGGAAGCTGATTGGTGCGGCATGCACCACTGACGGGCCAATCAAGGAGTGTCACTGAAGTCTGTTTCTTTTTCTTCTTATTCTTGTAGAAATAGTCTTCCTTTTGAGGATTCCCTTTTGTTATATTCTGTTTTTGATTTCCACAGCACCCATCAGCCAATTTTTTCATTTGTAAACTCAGTTGTTCTGTTTTACTTGATTTTTTTAAATAAATATATAAATATACTTTGAAGTTCTCTCTGGTTTTATGTTCATGTCCCGATACCCCTAGCTAAGGGACGAAACAATACTATGACTTTTTATCATTTTCATTGACATACTATACTGCGACTTTTTCTCGACGTACAACGCTGACTTTTCATTACTTTTTTCAACATACTATAATATGACTTGTTTGAAACTTTTTATGACATACTATTCTGTGACTTTTTTTGACACACTATACTATGAAATTTTTCTAAATACTATACTATGACTTTTTATGACATACAATACTATGACTTTTTATGACATACTATACTATGACTTTTTGTCAACATACTATACTATGACTTTTTTCGACATACTATTCTATGACTTTTATGACATACAATACTATGACTTTTATGAAATATTATACTTTGACTTTTTATGACATACTATACTATGACTTTTTTCGACATACTATACTATGACTTTTTATGAGATACTATACTATGACTTTTTTCGACATACTATTCTATGACTTTTATGACATACAATACTATGACTTTTATGAAATATTATACTTTGACTTTTTATGACAAACTATACTATGACATTTTTCGACATACTATTCTATGACTTTTTATGACATTCTATACTTTGACTTTTTTTGACATACTATTCTATGACTTTTATGACATACAATACTTTGACTTTTTTCGACAAACTATTCTATGACTTTTATGACATACAATACTATGACTTTTTTTTACATACTATATTATGACTTTTTATGACATACTATACTATGACTTTTTTCAACATTCTATTCTATGACTTTTTTGACATATTATACTTTGACTTTTTTCGACATACTATACTATGTCTTTTTATGACATACTATACTATGACTTTTTATGACATACTATACTATGACATTTTTCGACATACAATACTATGACTTTTTTTTGACATACTATTCTATGACTTTTTATGACATGCTATACTTTGACTTTTTTCGACATACTATTCTATGACTTTTATGACATACAATACTATGACTTTTTTTCGACATACTATTCTATGACTTTTTATGACATACTATACTATGACTTTTATGACATACAATACTATGCCATTTTTCGACATACTATACTATGACTTTAATGACATACTATACTATGACATTTTTTCGACATACTATTCTATGAATTTTATGACATACGATACTATGACTTTTTTTCGACATACTATACTATGACTTTTTATGACATGCTATACTATGACTTTTTATGACATACTATACTATGACTTTTTTCAACATCCTATTCTATGACTCTTATTATATACAATACTATGACTTTTTTTCGACATACTATACTATGACTTTTTTTCGACATACTATACTATGACTTTTATGACATACAATACTATGCCATTTTTCGACATACTATACTATGACTTTTATGACATACTATACTATGAAATTTTTCGACATACTATTATATGACTTTTATGACATACAATACTATGACTTTTTTTCGACATACTATTCTATGACTTTTTATGACATACTATACTGACATTTTTCGACATACTATACTATGACTTTTATGACATACAATACTATGACATTTTTCGACATACTATACTATGACTTTTTATGACATACTATACTATGACTTTTTTCGACATCCTATTCTATGACTTTTATTATATACAATACTATGACTTTTTTTCGACATACTATACTATGACTTTTTTTCGACATACTATACTATGACTTTTTTTACATACTATACTATGACTTTTTATGACATACTATACTATGACATTTTATGACATACGATACTATGACTTTTTTTCAACATACTATGCTATGACTTTTTTTGACATACTATACTATGACTTTTTATGACATACTATACTATGACTTTTTTCGACATACTATACTATGACTTTTTATGACATACTATACTATGACATTTTTCGACATACTATACTATGACTTTTTTTCGACATACTATACTATAACTTTTTATAACATGCTATACTATGACTTTTTATGAGATACTATACTATGATTTTTTTGAACATACTATACTATGACTTTTTATGATATGCTATACTATGACTTTTTATGAGATACTACTATACTATGACATTTTTTCGACATACTATACTATGACTTTTTTGCAACATACTATTCTATGACTTTTTTTTAAATACTATACTATGACTTTATTCAACATACTATACTATGGCTTTCTATGATTTTCGTTGACATAGTATACTATTACTTTTTTCGACATGCTATACATGACCTTTTATGTCTTTTTCAACATACTATACTGTTACGGCTGCCGTCGGCACCCTCATGTGTGTGTAATTGAGTGTGCTACATGTGAAAATAGGCTGTGCCATCCCATGCTGCAGATCGGATGGGTACTGGAAGTCCCGCCAATTCCTGAAGGAGGAAGCTGATTGGTGCGGCATGCACCACTGACGGGCCAATCAAGGAGTGTCACTGAAGTCTGTTTCTTTTTTTTCTTATTCTTGTAGAAATAGTCTTCCTTTTGAGGATTCCCTTTTGTTATATTCTGTTTTTGATTTCCACAGCACCCATCAGCCAATGTTTTCATTTGTAAACTCAGTTGTTCTGTTTTACATGATTTTTTTAAATAAATATATAAATATACTTTGAAGTTCTCTCTGGTTTTATGTTCATGTCCCGATACCCCTAGCTAAGGGACGAAACAATACTATGACTTTTTATCATTTTCATTGACATACTATACTGCGACTTTTTCTCGACGTACAACGCTGACTTTTCATTACTTTTTTCAACATACTATAATATGACTTGTTTGAAACTTTTTATGACATACTATTCTGTGACTTTTTTTGACACACTATACTATGACATTTTTCTAAATACTATACTATGACTTTTTATGACATACAATACTATGACTTTTTATGACATACTATACTATGACTTTTATGACATACAATACTATGACTTTTTTCGACATACTATACTATGACTTTTTATGAGATACTATACTATGACTTTTTTCGACATACTATTCTATGACTTTTATGACTTACAATACTATGACTTTTATGAAATATTATACTTTGACTTTTTATAACATACTATACTATGACATTTTTCGACATACTATTCTATGACTTTTATGACATACAATACTATGACTTTTTATGAGATACTATACTATGACTTTTTTCGACATACTATTCTATGACTTTTATGACATACAATACTATGACTTTTATGAAATATTATACTTTGACTTTTTATGACATACTATACTATGACATTTTTCAACATACTATTCTATGACTTTTTATGACATTCTATACTTTGACTTTTTTCGACATACTATTCTATGACTTTTATGACATACAATACTATGACTTTTTTTTGACATACTATACTATGACTTTTTTTCAACATACTATACTATGACTTTTTTTTACATACTATACTATGACTTTTTATGACATACTATACTATGACTTTTTTGGACATACTATACTATGACTTTCTTTTACATACTATACTATGACTTTTTATGACATACTATACTATGACTTTTTTGGACATACTATTCTATGACTTTTTTGACATACAATACTATGACTTTTTTTCAACATACTATGCTATGACTTTTTTCAACATACTATTCTATGACTTTTCTGACATATTATACTTTGACTTTTTTCGACATACTATACTATGACTTTTTATGACATACTATACTATGACTTTTTATGACATACTATACTATGACATTTTTCGACATACAATACTATGACTTTTTATGACATACTATACTATGACTTTTATGACATACAATACTATGCCATTTTTCGACATACTATACTATGACTTTTATGACATACTATACTATGAAATTTTTCGACATACTATTCTATGACTTTTATGAAATACAATACTATGACTTTTTTTCGACATACTATTCTATGACTTTTTATGACATACTATACTGACATTTTTCGACATACTATACTATGACTTTTATGACATACAATACTATGACATTTTTCAACATACTATTCTATGACTTTTTTCGACATACTATACTATGAATTTTTATGACATACTATACTATGACATTTTTCGACATACTATACTATGACTTTTTTTCGACATACTATACTATAACTTTTTATAACATGCTATACTATGTCTTTTTATGAGATACTATACTATGATTTTTTTGAACATACTATACTATGACTTTTTATGATATGCTATACTATGACTTTTTATGAGATACTACTATACTATGACATTTTTTCGACATACTATACTATGACTTTTTTGCAACATACTATTCTATGACTTTTTTTTTAAATACTATACTATGACTTTATTCAACATACTATACTATGGCTTTCTATGATTTTCGTTGACATAGTATACTATTACTTTTTTCGACATGCTATACATGACCTTTTATGTCTTTTTCAACATACTATACTGTTACGGCTGCCGTCGGCACCCTCATGTGTGTGTAATTGAGTGTGCTACATGTGAAAATAGGCTGTGCCATCCCATGCTGCAGATCGGATGGGTACTGGAAGTCCCGCCAATTCCTGAAGGAGGAAGCTGATTGGTGCGGCATGCACCACTGACGGGCCAATCAAGGAGTGTCACTGAAGTCTGTTTCTTTTTCTTCTTATTCTTGTAGAAATAGTCTTCCTTTTGAGGATTCCCTTTTGTTATATTCTGTTTTTGATTTCCACAGCACCCATCAGCCAATTTTTTCATTTGTAAACTCAGTTGTTCTGTTTTACATGATTTTTTTAAATAAATATATAAATATACTTTGAAGTTCTCTCTGGTTTTATGTTCATGTCCCGATACCCCTAGCTAAGGGACGAAACAATACTATGACTTTTTATCATTTTCATTGACATACTATACTAGCGACTTTTTCTCGACGTACAACGCTGACTTTTCATTACTTTTTTCAACATACTATAATATGACTTGTTTGAAACTTTTTATGACATACTATTCTGTGACTTTTTTTGACACACTATACTATGACATTTTTCTAAATACTATACTATGACTTTTTATGACATACAATACTATGACTTTTTATGACATACTATACTATGACTTTTTGTCAACATACTATACTATGACTTTTTTCGACATACTATTCTATGACTTTTATGACATACAATACTATGACTTTTTTCGACATACTATACTATGACTTTTTATGAGATACTATACTATGACTTTTTTCGACATACTATTCTATGACTTTTATGACATACAATACTATGACTTTTATGAAATATTATACTTTGACTTTTTATGACAAACTATACTATGACATTTTTCGACATACTATTCTATGACTTTTTATGACATTCTATACTTTGACTTTTTTTGACATACTATTCTATGACTTTTATGACATACAATACTTTGACTTTTTTTCGACATACTATACTATGACTTTTTTCAACATACTATACTATGACTTTTTTTTTACATACTATACTATGACTTTTTATGACATACTATACTATGACTTTTTTGGACATACTATTCTATGACTTTTTTGACATACAATACTATGACTTTTTTTCAACATACTATGCTATGTCTTTTTATGACATACTATACTATGACTTTTTATGACATACTATACTATGACATTTTTCGACATACAATACTATGACTTTTTATGACATACTATACTATGACATTTTTCGACATACAATACTATGACTTTTTTTTGACATACTATACTATGACTTTTTATGACATGCTATACTTTGACTTTTTTCGACATACTATTCTATGACTTTTTTTTGACATACTATTCTATGACTTTTATGACATACAATACTATGACATTTTTTCGACATACTATTCTATGAATTTTATGACATACGATACTATGACTTTTTTTCGACATACTATACTATAACTTTTTATGACATACTATACTATGACTTTTTTCGACATCCTTTTCTATGACTTTTATTATATACAATACTATGACTTATTTTCGACATACTATACTATGACTTTTTTTCGACATACTATACTATGACTTTTTATGACATACTATACTATGACTTTTTTTGACATACTATTCTATGACTTTTATGACATACAATACTATGACTTTTTTTCAACATACTATACTATGACTTTTTTCGACATATTATACTTTGACTTTTTCCGACATACTATACTATGACTTTTTTTCGACATACTATTCTATGACTTTTTATGACATACTATACTATGACATTTTTCGACATACTATTCTAAGACTTTTTTCGACATACTATACTATGACTTTTGTTCGACATACTATACTATGACTTTTTATGATATGCTATACTTTGACTTTTTTTCGACATACTATTCTATGACTTTTATGACATATTTAACTTTGACTTTTTTCGACATACTATACTATGACTTTTTTTCCACATACTACACTATGACTTTTTTTCGACATACTATACTATGACATTTTTCGACATACTATACTATGACTTTTTTTTACATACTATACTATGACTTTTTTTCGACATACTATACAATGACTTTTTATGACATACTATTCTATGACTATTTATGACATACTATTCTATGACTTTTTTGACATACTATACTATTACCTTTTTATGACATGCTATACTATGACTTTTTGTGAGATACTATACTATGACTTTTTTCGACATACTATTCTATGACTTTTATGACATACAATACTATGTCGCAGTATACTATGTTGAAAAAAAGTCATAGTATAGTATGTCGAAAAAATGTCATAGCATTGTATGTCATAAAAGTCATAGTATAGTATGTCGAAATAAAAGTCATAGAATAGTTTGTCCGAAAAAGTCATAGTATAGTATGTCAAAAAAAGTCATAGTATACTATGTCGAAAAAAAGTTATAGTATAGTATGTCAAAAAAAAGTCATAGTATAGTATGTCGAAAAAAGTCATAGTATAGTATCTCATAAAAAGTCATAGTATAGCGTGTCATAAAGAGTCATAGTATAGTGTGTCGAAAAAAAGTCATAGTATAGTTTGTCGAAAAATGTCATAGTATAGTATGTCATAAAAAGTCATAGTATAGTATGTCGAAAAAAAGTTATAGTATAGTATGTCAAAAAAAAGTCATAGTATAGTATGTCGAAAAAAAGTCATAGAATAGTTTGTCCGAAAAAGTCATAGTATAGTATGTCAAAAAAAGTCATAGTATACTATGTCGAAAAAAAGTTATAGTATAGTATGTCAAAAAAAAGTCATAGTATTGTATGTCATAAAAGACATAGTATAGTATGTCCAAAAAAGTCATAGTATAGTATGTCGAAGGAAAGTCATAGTGTAGTATGTCGAAAAATGTCATAGTATAGTATGTCAAAAAAAGTCATAGTATAGTATGTCGAAAAAAGTCAAAGTATAATATGTCGTAAAAGTCATAGAATAGTATGTCTAAAAAAGTCATAGTATAGTATGTCATAAAATGTCATAGTATAGTATGTCATAAAAGTCATAGAATAGTATGTCGAAAAAAAGTCATAGAATAGTTTGTCCGAAAAAGTCATAGTATAGTATGTCAAAAAAAGTCATAGTATACTATGTCGAAAAAAAGTCATAGTATAGTATGTCATAAAAAGTCATAGTATAGTATGTCGAAAAAAAGTCATAGAATAGTTTGTCCGAAAAAGTCATGGTATAGTATGTCAAAAAATGTCATAGTATAGTATGTCGATAAAAAGTTATAGTATAGTATGTCAAAAAAAAGTCATAGTATTGTATGTCATAAAAGACATAGTATAGTATGTCAAAAATAAGTCATAGTATAGTATGTCCAAAAAAGTCATAGTATAGTATGTCGAAGGAAAGTCATAGTGTAGTATGTCGAAAAATGTCATAGTATAGTATGTCAAAAAAAAGTCATAGTATAATATGTCGTAAAAGTCATAGAATAGTATGTCTAAAAAAGTCATAGTATAGTATGTCATAAAACGTCATAGAAAAGTATGTCGAAAAAGTATAGTACGTATGTCAAAAAAGTCATAGTATAGTATGATGAAAAAAGTCAAAGTATAGCATGTCATAAAAAGTCACAGTATAGTATGTCGAAAAAAAGTCATAGTATAGTATGTCGAAAAATGTCATAGTATAGTATGTCATAAAAAGTCATAAAATAGTATGTCAAAAAAAAGTCATAGTATAGTATGTCGAAAAAAGTCAAAAAATAATATGTTGAAAAAAAGTCATAGTATAGTATGTTGAAAAAAAGTCATAGTATTGTATGTCATAAAAGTCATAGAATAGTATGTCGAAAAAAGTCATAGTATAGTATGTCATAAAAGTCATAGTATAGTATGTCGAAAAAAGTCAAAGTATAATATGTCATAAAAGTCAGAGAATAGTATGTTGAAAACAGTCATATTATAGTATGTTGAAAAAAAGTCATAGTATTGTATGTCATGAAAGTCATAGAATAGTATGTCAAAAAAGTCATAGTATAGTATGTCAAAAAAAGTCATAGTATTGTATGTCATGAAAGTCATAGAATAGTATGTCGAAAAAAGTCAAAGAATAGCATGTCATAAAAAGTCATAGTATAGTATGTCAAAAAAAAGTCATAGTATAGTATGTCTAAAAATGTCATAGTATAGTATGTCATAAAAAGTCATAGAATAGTATGTCAAAAAAAAGTCATAGTATTGTATGTCATGAAAGTCATAGAATAGTATGTCTAAAAAAGTCATAGTATAGTAGCTCATAAAAAGTTATAGTATAGCATGTCATAAAAAGTCATAGTATAGTATGTCGAAAAAAAGTCATAGTATAGTATGTCGAAAAAAGTCAAAGTATAATATGTCATAAAAGTCATAGAATAGTATGTCAAAAAAAGTCATAGTATAGCATGTCATAAAAAGTCATAGTATAGTATGTTGAAAAAAAGTCATAGTATCGTATTTTATAAAAGTTATAGAATAGTATGTCGAAAAAATGTCATAGTATAGTATGTCAAATAAAAGTCATAGAATACTATGTCGAAAAAAAATCATAGTATTGTATGTCATAAAAGTCGATGCATAGAATAGTATGTCGAAACATGTCATAGTATAGTATGTCAACAAATGTCATAGTATAGTATGTCATAAAAAGTCATAGAATAGTATGTCAAAAAAAAGTCATAGTATTGTATGTCGAAAAATGTTATAGTATAGTATGTCATAAAAAGTCATAGAATAGTATGTCGAAAAAACGTCATAGTATAGTACGTCGAAAAAAGTCAAAGTATAATATGTCATAAAAGTCATAGAATAGTATGTCGAAAAAAAGTCATAGTATAGTATGTCAAAAAATGTCATAGTATAGTATGTCATAAAAGTCATAGTATAGTATGTCAAAAAATGTCATAGTATTGTATGTCATAAAAGACATAGTATAGTATGTCAAAAATAAGTCATAGTATAGTATGTCCAAAAAAGTCATAGTATAGTATGTCGAAAAAAGTCAAAGTATAATATGTCATAAAAGTCATAGAATAGTATGTCTAAAAAATTCATAGTATAGTATGTCATAAAACGTCATAGAAAAGTATGTCGAAAAAAAGTCATGGTATAGTATGATGAAAAAAGTCAAAGTATAGCATGTCATAAAAAGTCATAGAATAGTATGTCAAAAAAAAGTCATAGTATAGTATGTCAAAAAATGTCATAGTATAGTATGTCATAAAAGTCATAGAATAGTATGTCGAAAAAAAGTCATAGTATTGTATGTCATAAAAGACATAGTATAGTATGTCAAAAATAAGTCATAGTATAGTATGTCCAAAAAAGTCATAGTATAGTATGTCGAAGGAAATTCATAGTGTAGTATGTCAAAAAATGTCATAGTATAGTATGTCAAAAAAAAGTCATAGTATAGTATGTCGAAAAAAGTCAAAGTATAATATGTCATAAAAGTCATAGAATAGTATGTCTAAAAAAGTCATAGTATAGTATGTCATAAAACGTCATAGAAAAGTATGTCGAAAAATGTCAAAGTATAGTATGTCATAAAAAGTCACAGAAAAGTATGTCAAAAACAAGTCATAGTATAGTATCTCATAAAAAGTCATAGTATAGCATGTCATAAAGAGTCATAGTATAGTGTGTCGAAAAAAAGTCATATTATAGTATGTCGAAAAATGTCATAGTATAGTATGTCAAAAATAAGTCATAGTATAGTATGTCCAAAAAAGTCATAGTATAGTATGTCGAAGGAAATTCATAGTGTAGTATGTCGAAAAATGTCATAGTATAGTATGTCAAAAAAAGTCATAGTATAGTATGTCGAAAAAAGTCAAAGTATAATATGTCATAAAAGTCATAGAATAGTATGTCTAAAAAAGTCATAGTATAGTATGTCATAAAACGTCATAGAAAAGTATGTCGAAAAAAAGTCATAGTATAGTATGTCAAAAAAAAGTCATAGTATAGTATGTCGAAAAATGTCAAAGTATAGTATGTCATAAAAAGTCACAGAAAAGTATGTCAAAAACAAGTCATAGTATAGTATGTCGAAAAAAAGTCATAGTGTAGTATGTCGAAAAAAAGTCATAGTATATTATGTCGAAAAAAGTCATAGTATAGTATCTCATAAAAAGTCATAGTATAGCATGTCATAAAGAGTCATAGTATAGTGTGTCGAAAAAAAGTCATATTATAGTATGTCAAAAAATGTCATAGTATAGTATGTCATAAAAGTCATGGAATAGTATGTCGAAAAAAAGTCATAGTATTGTATGTCATAAAAGACATAGTATAGTATGTCAAAAATAAGTCATAGTATAGTATGTCCAAAAAAGTCATAGTATAGTATGTCGAAGGAAAGTCATAGTATAGTATGTAATAAAACGTCATAGAAAAGTATGTCGAAAAAAAGTCATGGTATACTATGATGAAAAAAGTCAAAGTATAGCATGTCATAAAAAGTCACAGTATAGTATGTCGAAAAAAAGTCATAGTATAGTATGTCGAAAAATGTCATAGTATAGTATGTCATAAAAAGTCATAAAATAGTATGTCAAAAAAAAGTCATAGTATAGTATGTCGAAAAAAGTCAAAAAATAATATGTTGAAAAAAGTCATAGTATAGTATGTTGAAAAAAAGTCATAGTATTGTATGTCATAAAAGTCATAGAATAGTATGTCGAAAAAAGTCATAGTATAGTATGTCATAAAAGTCATAGTATAGTATGTCGAAAAAAGTCAAAGTATAATATGTCATAAAAGTCAGAGAATAGTATGTTGAAAACAGTCATATTATAGTATGTTGAAAAAAAGTCATAGTATTGTATGTCATGAAAGTCATAGAATAGTATGTCAAAAAAGTCATAGTATAATATGTCAAAAAAAGTCATAGTATTGTATGTCATGAAAGTCATAGAATAGTATGTCGAAAAAAGTCAAAGAATAGCATGTCATAAAAAGTCATAGTATAGTATGTCAAAAAAAAGTCATAGTATAGTATGTCTAAAAATGTCATAGTATAGTATGTCATAAAAAGTCATAGAATAGTATGTCAAAAAAAAGTCATAGTATTGTATGTCATGAAAGTCATAGAATAGTATGTCTAAAAAAGTCATAGTATAGTAGCTCATAAAAAGTTATAGTATAGCATGTCATAAAAAGTCATAGTATAGTATGTCGAAAAAAAGTCATAGTATAGTATGTCGAAAAAAGTCAAAGTATAATATGTCATAAAAGTCATAGAATAGTATGTCAAAAAAAGTCATAGTATAGCATGTCATAAAAAGTCATAGTATAGTATGTTGAAAAAAAGTCATAGTATCGTATTTTATAAAAGTTATAGAATAGTATGTCGAAAAAATGTCATAGTATAGTATGTCAAATAAAAGTCATAGAATACTATGTCGAAAAAAAATCATAGTATTGTATGTCATAAAAGTCATAGAATAGTATGTCGAAACATGTCATAGAATAGTATGTCGAAACATGTCATAGTATAGTATGTCAACAAATGTCATAGTATAGTATGTCATAAAAAGTCATAGAATAGTATGTCAAAAAAAAGTCATAGTATTGTATGTCGAAAAATGTTATAGTATAGTATGTCATAAAAAGTCATAGAATAGTATGTCGAAAAAACGTCATAGTATAGTACGTCGAAAAAAGTCAAAGTATAATATGTCATAAAAGTCATAGAATAGTATGTCGAAAAAAAGTCATAGTATAGTATGTCAAAAATGTCATAGTATAGTATGTCATAAAAAGTCATAGAATAGTATGTCGAAAAAAGTCAAAAAATAATATGTTGAAAAAAGTCATAGTATAGTATGTTGAAAAAAAGTCATAGTATTGTATGTCATAAAAGTCATAGTATAGTATGTCATAAAAAGTCATAGTTTAGCATGTCATAAAAAGTCATAGAACAGTATGTTGAAAAAAAGTCATAGTATCGTATGTCATAAAAGTCATAGAATAGTATGTCCAAAAAAGTCATAGTATCGTATGTCATAAAAGTCATAGAATAGTATGTCCAAAAAAGTCATAGTATAGTATGTCAAAAAAAGTCATAGAATGGTATGTCGAAAAAAAGTCATAGTATGGTACGTCGTAAAAAAGTCATAGTGTAGTATGTCGAAAAAAAGTCATAGTATAGTATGTCGAAAAAAAGTCAAAGTATAATATGTCATAAAAGTCATAGAATAGTATGTCTAAAAAAGTCATAGTATAGTATGTCATAAAACGTCATAGAATAGTATGTCGAAAAAAGTCATAGTATAGTATGTTGAAAAAAGTCAAAGTATAGCATGTCAAAAAAAGTCACACTATAGTATGTCAAAAAAAAGTCAAAGTATAGCATGTCATTAAAAGTCACAGTATAGTATGTCAAAAAAAAGTCATAGTATAGTATGTCAAAAAATGTCATAGTATAGTATGTCATAAAAAGTCATAGAATAGTATGTCGAAAAAAGTCAAAGTATAATATGTCATAAAAGTCATAGAATAGTATGTCGAAAAAAGTCAAAGTATAATATGTCATGAAAGTCATAGAATAGTATGTTGAAAAAAAGTCATAGTATAGTATGTCGAAAAAAGTCAAAAAATAATATGTTGAAAAAAGTTATAGTATAGTATGTTGAAAAAAAGTCATAGTATTGTATGTCATAAAAGTCATAGAATAGTATGTCGAAAAAAGTCATAGTATAGTATGTCATAAAAAGTCATAGTATAGTATGTCAAAAAAAAGTCATAGTATAGTATGTCGAAAAAAAGTCATAGTATTGTATGTCATAAAAGTCATAGAATAGTATGTCAAAAAAGTCATAGTATAGTATGTCAAAAAAAAGTCATAGTATTGTATATCATGAAAGTCATAGAATAGTATGTCAAAAAAAAGTCATAGTATAGTATGTCATAAAAAGTCATAGAATAGTATGTCATAAAAAGTCATAGTATAGTATGTTGAAAAAAAGTCATAGTATTGTATGTCATAAAAGTCATAGAATAGTATGTCAAAAAGTCATAGTATAGTATGTCAAAAAAAAGTCATAGTATTGTATGTCATGAAAGTCATAGAATAGTATGTCGAAAAAAGTCAAAGAATAGCATGTCATAAAAACTCATAGTATAGCATGTCATAAAAAGTCATAGTATAGTATGTTGAAAAAAAGTCATAGTATCGTATGTCATAAAAGTCATAGAATAGTATGTCGAAAAAAGTCATAGTATAGGTTCGGGAGGCAGACACCGTCTCCACATTTAAGAGTAGGCTTAAGACTTTCCTTTTTGATAAAGCTTATAGTTAGGGCATAGAATTGAATATTGTTAGGGCGTGAAAAGTTGCAGCATCCACCTAACCCGGCCCACCTGCTTCTCGTCATAGTTGTCAGATCTATCTATCATATAATCAAGATTATAATAAAACTAAAGGGAGACTTGGCATACAGCCCGATCCGGTTAGGGAGAGTTCTAGCCTGTCCAGGCCCCTCTCTTTACCCTGTCTCTCTTGGTTATGCTTTGATAGGGCTTATAGTTAGGGCATAGAATTTAATATTGTTAGGGAGTGAGGAGTCGCAGTGTCCGCCTATCCCGGCCCACCTGCTTCTCGTCATAGTTTTCAGATTTATCTGTCATATAATAAAACTAAAGGGAGACTTGGCATACAGCCCGATCCGGTTGGGGAGAGTTCTAGCCTGTCCAGGCTCCTCTCTTTACCCTGTCTCTCTTGGTTATGCTGTAGTAGTTTTAGACAGCTGGGGGACTTCCTTCGACACACTGAGCTCCTCTCTCCTATCTTTCTATTTTGTGTGAATCTATGTCCCAGAAATGCTTGTTACTAACCTAGCTCTGGGGAGTCATTCCCCGGAGTCCTTATGTTCTTTTTCTCCCAGCATGTTTCCTCGGATCAGGGAGGCTCCAAAATCATGGTTGCAGCTGTCGCCATGGTCCCGCTACACGTTCCCTTCCCTGCCACGATCTGCGGTGCCCAGCTACGTCCTGCTGTGCCTTGTAATGCTGCACAGTGCCCTGCTATGCCATGAACTACTACAAAGAACTACTACAAACTACTATTATTTTGATTTATTTTTTAGGGACTGTTATTGCCACTCTTCATTCTATCCCCAACCGGTCGTCAGACACCGCCTACCAAGAGCCTGGGTCTGTCCGAGGTTTCTTCCCAAAGGGGAGTTTTTCCTTGCCACTGTCGCACTGTTGTTTGCTCTGGAGGAAACTACTAGAACTGTTGGGTCCTTGTAAAGTGTCTTGAGATAACTCTTGTTATGAATTGATACTATAAATAAAATTGAATTGAATTGAATTGAATTATGTCAAATAAAAGTCATAGAATAGTATGTCGAAAAAAAATCATAGTATTGTATGTCATAAAAGTCATAGATTAGTATGTCGAAAAATGTCATAGTATAGTATGTCATAAAAGTCATAGTATAGTATGTCGAAAAATGTCATAGTATTGTATGTATTAAAAGTCATAGTATAGTATGTCGGAAAATGTCATAGTATAGTATGTCATAAAAAGTCATAGAATAGTATGTTGAAAAAAAGTCATAGTATTGTATATCGAAAAATGTCATAGTATAGTATGTCGAAAAAAGTCAAAGTATAATATGTCATAAAAGTCAGAATAGTATGTCGAAAAATGTCATAGTATAGTATGTCATAAAAAGTCATAGAATAGTATGTCGAAAAAAGTCATAGTATACTATGTCATAAAAAGTCATACTATAGTATGTCAAAAAAAGTCATAGTATAGTATGTCGAAAAAAGTCAAAAAATAATATGTTGAAAAAAGACATAATATAGTATGTCGAAAAAAAGTCATAGTATTGTATGTCATAAAAGTCATAGAATAGTATGTCCAAAAAGTCATAGTATAGTATGTCAAAAAAAGTCATAGTATCGTATGTCATGAAAGTCATAGAATAGTATGTCAAAAAAAGTCATAGTATAGTATGTCGAAGAAAGTCATAGTATTGTATGTCATTAAAGTCATTGAATAGTATGTCGAAAAAAGTCAGTATAGTATGTCATAAAAAGTCATAGTATAGCATGTCATAAAACGTCATAGTATAGTATGTTGAAAAAAAGTCATAGTATCGTATGTCATAAAAGTCATAGAATAGTATGTCGAAAAATGTCATAGTATAGTATGTCATAAAAGTCATAGAATAGTATGTCCAAAAAAGTCATAGTATAGTATGTCGAAAAAAGTCAAAAAATAATATGTTGAAAAAAGTCATAATATAGTATGTTGAAAAAAAGTCATAGTATTGTATGTCATAAAAGTCATAGAATAGTAAGTCAAAAAAGTCATAGTATAGTATGTCATAAAAAGTCATAGTATAGTATGTCGAAAAAAAGTCATAGTATAGTATGTCGAAAAAAAGTCATAGTATTGTATGTCATGAAAGTCATAGAATAGTATGTCAAAAAAGTCATAGTATAGTATGTCAAAAAAGTCATAGAATAGTATGTCGAAAAATGTCATAGTATTGTATGTCATAAAAGTCATAGAATAGTATGTCAAAAAAAGTCATAGTATAGTATGTCATAAAAAGTCATAGTATAGTATGTCGAAAAAAAGTCATAGTATAGTATGTCGAAAAAAAGTCATAGTATTGTATGTCATGAAAGTCATAGAATAGTATGTCAAAAAAGTCATAGTATCGTATGTCATAAAAGTCATAGAATAGTATGTCGAAAAATGTCATAGTATAGTATGTCATAAAAGTCATAGAATAGTATGTCCAAAAAAGTCATAGTATAGTATGTCGAAAAAAGTCAAAAAATAATATGTTGAAAAAAGTCTTAATATAGTATGTTGAAAAAAAGTCATAGTATTGTATGTCATAAAAGTCATAGAATAGTATGTCAAAAAAGTCATAGTATAGTATGTCATAAAAAGTCATAGTATTGTATGTCATGAAAGTCATAGAATAGTATGTCATAAAAAGTCATAGTATAGTATAGTAATTCGAAAAAAGTCAAAAAAATAATGTTGAAAAATGTCATAGTATAGTATGTTGAAAAAAAGTCATAGTATTGTATGTCATAAAAGTCATTGAATAGTATGTCAAAAAAAGTCAGTATAGTATGTCATAAAAAGTCATAGTATAGCATGTCATAAAAAGTCATAGTATAGTATGTTGAAAAAAAGTCATAGTATCGTATGTCATAAAAGTCATAGAATAGTATGTCGAAAAATGTCATAGTATAGTATGTCATAAAAAGTCATAGAATAGTATGTCGAAAAAAAGTCATAGTATAGTATGTCATAAAAAGTCATAGAATAGTATGTCGAAAAAGTCATAGTATAGTATGTCAAAAAAGTCATAGTATTGTATGTCATGAAAGTCATAGAATAGTATGTCATAAAAAGTCATAGTATAGTATAGTAATTCGAAAAAAGTCAAAAAAATAATGTTGAAAAATGTCATAGTATAGTATGTTGAAAAAAAGTCATAGTATTGTATGTCATAAAAGTCATTGAATAGTATGTCAAAAAAAGTCAGTATAGTATGTCATAAAAAGTCATAGTATAGCATGTCATAAAAAGTCATAGTATAGTATGTTGAAAAAAAGTCATAGTATCGTATGTCATAAAAGTCATAGAATAGTATGTCGAAAAATGTCATAGTATAGTATGTCATAAAAAGTCATAGAATAGTATGTCGAAAAAAAGTCATAGTATAGTATGTCATAAAAAGTCATAGAATAGTATGTCGAAAAAAAGTCATAGTATGGTATGTCAAAAAAAAGTCATAGTGTAGTATGTCGAAAAAAAGTCATAGTATAGTATGTCGAAAAAAATTCAAAATATAATATGTCATAAAAAGTCATAGAATAGTATGTCGAAAAAAAGTCATAGTATTGTATGTCATAAAAGTCATAGAATAGTATGTCGAAAAAAGTCATAGTATAGTATGTTGAAAAATAGTCATAGCATTGTATGTCATAAAAGTCATAGAATAGTATGTCATAAAAGTCATAGAATAGTATGTCAAAAAAGTCATAGTATAGTATGTCATAAAAAGTCATAGTATAGTATGTCGAAAAAAAGTCATAGTGTAGTATGTCGAAAAAAAGTCATAGTATAGTATGTCGAAAAAAGTCAAAGTATAATATGTCATAAAAAGTCATAGAATAGTATGTCAAAAAAAAGTCATAGTATTGTATGTCATAAAAGTCATAGAATAGTATGTCGAAAAAAGTCATAGTATAGTATGTTGAAAAATAGTCATAGCATTTTATGTCATAAAAGTCATAGAATAGTATGTCGAATAAAGTCAAAAAATAATATGTTGAAAAAAGTCATAGTATAGTATGTCATAAAAAGTCATAGTATAGTATGTCGAAAAAAGTCAAAGTATAATATGTCATAAAAAGTCATAGAATAGTATGTCGAAAAAAAGTCATAGTATTGTATGTCATAAAAAGTCATAGTATAGTATGTCGAAAAAAAGTCATAGTATAGTATGTCGAAAAAAAGTCATAGTATTGTATGTCATGAAAGTCATAGAATAGTATGTCAAAAAAGTCATAGTATAGTATGTCAAAAAAGTCATAGTATAGTATGTCAAAAAAAGTCATAGTATTGTATGTCATGAAAGTCATAGAATAGTATGTCATAAAAAGTCATAGTATAGCATGTCATAAAAAGTCATGGTATAGTATGTTGAAAAAAAGTCATAGTATCGTATGTCATAAAAGTCATTGAATAGTATGTCGAAAAATGTCATAGTATAGTACGTCATAAAAAGTCATAGAATAGTATGTCGAAAAAAAGTCATAGTATGGTATGTCAAAAAAAGTCATAGTGTAGTATGTCGAAAAAAAGTCATAGTATAGTATGTCGAAAAAAAGTCAAAGTATAATATGTCATAAAAGTCATAGAATAGTATGTCGAAAAAAGTCATAGTATAGTATGTCATAAAACGTCATAGAATAGTATGTCGAAAAAAGTCATAGTAAAGTATGTTGAAAAAAGTCAAAGTATAGCATGTCAAAAAAAGTCACAGTATAGTATGTCAAAAAAAAGTCAAAGTATAGCATGGCATAAAAAGTCACAGTATAGTATGTCAAAAAAAAGTCATAGTATAGTATGTTGAAAAATGTCATAGTATAGTATGTCATAAAAAGTCATGGAATAGTATGTCAAAAAAAGTCAAAGTATAATATGTCATAAAAGTCATAGAATAGTATGTCGAAAAAAGTCAAAGTATAATATGTCATAAAAGTCATAGAATAGTATGTCAAAAAAAAGTCATAGTATAGTATGTCGAAAAATGTCATAGTATATTATGTCATAAAAAGTCATAGAATAGTATGTCGAAAAAAAGTCATAGTATTGTATGTCATAAAAGTCATAGAATAGTATGTCGAAAAAAGTCATAGTATAGTATGTTGAAAAATAGTCATAGCATTGTATGTCATAAAAGTCATAGAATAGTATGTCGAATAAAGTCAAAAAATAATATGTTGAAAAAAGTCATAGTATGGTATGTAGAAAAAAAGTCATAGTATTGTATGTCATAAAAGTCATAGAATAGTATGTCGAAAAAAGTCATAGTATAGTATGTTGAAAAAAAATCTTAGTATTGTATGTCATAAAAGTCATAGAATAGTATGTCAAAAAAGTCATAGTATAGTATGTCATAAAAAGTCATAGTATAGTATGTCGAAAAAAAGTCATAGTGTAGTATGTCGAAAAAAAGTCATAGTATAGTATGTCGAAAAAAGTCATAGTATAGTATGTCAAAAAAAAGTCATAGTATAGTATGTCGAAAAATGTCATAGTATAGTATGTCATAAAAAGTCATGGAATAGTATGTCGAAAAAAGTCAAAGTATAATATGTCATAAAAGTCATAGAATAGTATGTCGAAAAAAGTCAAAGTATAATATGTCATAAAAGTCATAGAATAGTATGTCAAAAAAAAGTCATAGTATAGTATGTCGAAAAATGTCATAGTATATTATGTCATAAAAAGTCATAGAATAGTATGTCAAAAAAAAGTCATAGTATTGTATGTCATAAAAGTCATAGAATAGTATGTCGAAAAAAGTCATAGTATAGTATGTTGAAAAATAGTCATAGCATTGTATGTCATAAAAGTCATAGAATAGTATGTCGAATAAAGTAAAAAAATAATATGTTGAAAAAAGTCATAGTATAGTATGTTGAAAAAAAGTCATAGTATTGTATGTCATAAAAGTCATAGAATAGTATGTCAAAAAAGTCATAGTATAGTATGTCGAAAAAAAGTCATAGTGTAGTATGTCGAAAAAAAGTCATAGTATAGTATGTCATAAAAAGTCATAGAATAGTATGTCGAAAAAAAGTCATAGTATGGTATGTCAAAAAAAGTCATAGTGTAGTATGTCGAAAAAAGTCATAGTATAGTATGTCGAAAAAAAGTCAAAGTATAATATGTCATAAAAGTCATAGAATAGTATGTCTAAAAAAGTCATAGTATAGTATGTCATAAAACGTCATAGAATAGTATGTCGAAAAAAGTCATAGTAAAGTATGTTGAAAAAAGTCAAAGTATAGCATGTCAAAAAAAGTCACAGTATAGTATGTCAAAAAAAAGTCAAAGTATAGCATGGCATAAAAAGTCACAGTATAGTATGTCAAAAAAAAGTCATAGTATAGTATGTTGAAAAATGTCATAGTATAGTATGTCATAAAAAGTCATGGAATAGTATGTCAAAAAAAGTCAAAGTATAATATGTCATAAAAGTCATAGAATAGTATGTCGAAAAAAGTCAAAGTATAATATGTCATAAAAGTCATAGAATAGTATGTCAAAAAAAAGTCATAGTATAGTATGTCGAAAAATGTCATAGTATATTATGTCATAAAAAGTCATAGAATAGTATGTCGAAAAAAAGTCATAGTATTGTATGTCATAAAAGTCATAGAATAGTATGTCGAAAAAAGTCATAGTATAGTATGTCATAAAACGTCATAGAATAGTATGTCGAAAAAAGTCATAGTAAAGTATGTTGAAAAAAGTCAAAGTATAGCATGTCAAAAAAAGTCACAGTATAGTATGTCAAAAAAAAGTCAAAGTATAGCATGGCATAAAAAGTCACAGTATAGTATGTCAAAAAAAAGTCATAGTATAGTATGTTGAAAAATGTCATAGTATAGTATGTCATAAAAAGTCATGGAATAGTATGTCAAAAAAAGTCAAAGTATAATATGTCATAAAAGTCATAGAATAGTATGTCGAAAAAAGTCAAAGTATAATATGTCATAAAAGTCATAGAATAGTATGTCAAAAAAAAGTCATAGTATAGTATGTCGAAAAATGTCATAGTATATTATGTCATAAAAAGTCATAGAATAGTATGTCGAAAAAAAGTCATAGTATTGTATGTCATAAAAGTCATAGAATAGTATGTCGAAAAAAGTCATAGTATAGTATGTTGAAAAATAGTCATAGCATTGTATGTCATAAAAGTCATAGAATAGTATGTCGAATAAAGTCAAAAAATAATATGTTGAAAAAAGTCATAGTATGGTATGTAGAAAAAAAGTCATAGTATTGTATGTCATAAAAGTCATAGAATAGTATGTCGAAAAAAGTCATAGTATAGTATGTTGAAAAAAAATCTTAGTATTGTATGTCATAAAAGTCATAGAATAGTATGTCAAAAAAGTCATAGTATAGTATGTCATAAAAAGTCATAGTATAGTATGTCGAAAAAAAGTCATAGTGTAGTATGTCGAAAAAAAGTCATAGTATAGTATGTCGAAAAAAGTCATAGTATAGTATGTCAAAAAAAAGTCATAGTATAGTATGTCGAAAAATGTCATAGTATAGTATGTCATAAAAAGTCATGGAATAGTATGTCGAAAAAAGTCAAAGTATAATATGTCATAAAAGTCATAGAATAGTATGTCGAAAAAAGTCAAAGTATAATATGTCATAAAAGTCATAGAATAGTATGTCAAAAAAAAGTCATAGTATAGTATGTCGAAAAATGTCATAGTATATTATGTCATAAAAAGTCATAGAATAGTATGTCAAAAAAAAGTCATAGTATTGTATGTCATAAAAGTCATAGAATAGTATGTCGAAAAAAGTCATAGTATAGTATGTTGAAAAATAGTCATAGCATTGTATGTCATAAAAGTCATAGAATAGTATGTCGAATAAAGTAAAAAAATAATATGTTGAAAAAAGTCATAGTATAGTATGTTGAAAAAAAGTCATAGTATTGTATGTCATAAAAGTCATAGAATAGTATGTCAAAAAAGTCATAGTATAGTATGTCGAAAAAAAGTCATAGTGTAGTATGTCGAAAAAAAGTCATAGTATAGTATGTCATAAAAAGTCATAGAATAGTATGTCGAAAAAAAGTCATAGTATGGTATGTCAAAAAAAGTCATAGTGTAGTATGTCGAAAAAAGTCATAGTATAGTATGTCGAAAAAAAGTCAAAGTATAATATGTCATAAAAGTCATAGAATAGTATGTCTAAAAAAGTCATAGTATAGTATGTCATAAAACGTCATAGAATAGTATGTCGAAAAAAGTCATAGTAAAGTATGTTGAAAAAAGTCAAAGTATAGCATGTCAAAAAAAGTCACAGTATAGTATGTCAAAAAAAAGTCAAAGTATAGCATGGCATAAAAAGTCACAGTATAGTATGTCAAAAAAAAGTCATAGTATAGTATGTTGAAAAATGTCATAGTATAGTATGTCATAAAAAGTCATGGAATAGTATGTCAAAAAAAGTCAAAGTATAATATGTCATAAAAGTCATAGAATAGTATGTCGAAAAAAGTCAAAGTATAATATGTCATAAAAGTCATAGAATAGTATGTCAAAAAAAAGTCATAGTATAGTATGTCGAAAAATGTCATAGTATATTATGTCATAAAAAGTCATAGAATAGTATGTCGAAAAAAAGTCATAGTATTGTATGTCATAAAAGTCATAGAATAGTATGTCGAAAAAAGTCATAGTATAGTATGTTGAAAAATAGTCATAGCATTGTATGTCATAAAAGTCATAGAATAGTATGTCGAATAAAGTCAAAAAATAATATGTTGAAAAAAGTCATAGTATGGTATGTAGAAAAAAAGTCATAGTATTGTATGTCATAAAAGTCATAGAATAGTATGTCGAAAAAAGTCATAGTATAGTATGTTGAAAAAAAATCTTAGTATTGTATGTCATAAAAGTCATAGAATAGTATGTCAAAAAAGTCATAGTATAGTATGTCATAAAAAGTCATAGTATAGTATGTCGAAAAAAAGTCATAGTGTAGTATGTCGAAAAAAAGTCATAGTATAGTATGTCGAAAAAAGTCAAAGTATAATATGTCATAAAAAGTCATAGAATAGTATGTCGAAAAAAAGTCATAGGATAGTATGTAAAAAAAAAGTCAAAGTATAGAATGGCATAAAAAGTCACAGTATAGTATGTCAAAAAAAAGTCATAGTATAGTATGTCGAAAAATGTCATAGTATAGTATGTCATAAAAAGTCATGGAATAGTATGTCGAAAAAAGTCAAAGTATAATATGTCATAAAAGTCATAGAATACTATGTCGAAAAAAGTCAAAGTATAATATGTCATAAAAGTCATAGAATAATATGTCAAAAAAAAGTCATAGTATAGTATGTCGAAAAATGTCATAGTATATTATGTCATAAAAAGTCATAGAATAGTATGTCAAAAAAAAGTCATAGTATTGTATGTCATAAAAGTCATAGAATAGTATGTCGAAAAAAGTCATAGTATAGTATGTTGAAAAATAGTCATAGCATTGTATGTCATAAAAGTCATAGAATAGTATGTCGAATAAAGTAAAAAAATAATATGTTGAAAAAAGTCATAGTATAGTATGTTGAAAAAAAGTCATAGTATTGTATGTCATAAAAGTCATAGAATAGTATGTCAAAAAAGTCATAGTATAGTATGTCATAAAAAGTCATAGTATAGTATGTCGAAAAAAAGTCAAAGTATAATATGTCATAAAAAGTCATAGAATAGTATGTCGAAAAAAAGTCATAGGATAGTATGTTAAAAAAAGTCAAAGTATAATATGTCGAAAAAAAGTCATAGTATAGTATGTCGAAAAATGTCATAGTATAGTATGTCATAAAAAGTCATAGAATAGTATGTCATAAAACGTCATAGAATAGTATGTCGAAAAAAGTCATAGTATAGTATGTTGAAAAAAGTCAAAGTATAGCATGTCATAAAAAGTCACAGTATAGTATGTCGAAAAAAAGTCAAAGTATAGCATGTCATAAAATGTCACAGTATAGTATGGCTAAAAAGAGTCAAAGTATAGCATGTCATAAAATGTCACAGTATAGTATGGCTAAAAAGAGTCATAGTATAGTATGTTGAAAAATGTCATAGTATAGTATGTCATAAAAAGTCATAGAATAGTATGTCGAAAAAAAGTCACAGTATAGTATGTCGAAAAAAGTCAAAGTATAATATGTCATAAAAAGTCATAGAATAGTATGTCGAAAAAAAGTCATAGTATTGTATGTCATAAAAAGTCATAGTATAGTATGTCGAAAAAAAGTCATAGTATAGTATGTCGAAAAAAAGTCATAGTATTGTATGTCATGAAAGTCATAGAATAGTATGTCAAAAAAGTCATAGTATAGTATGTCAAAAAAAGTCATAGTATTGTATGTCATGAAAGTCATAGAATAGTATGTCATAAAAAGTCATAGTATAGTATAGTAATTCGAAAAAAGTCAAAAAAATAATGTTGAAAAATGTTATAGTATAGTATGTTGAAAAAAAGTCATAGTATTGTATGTCATAAAAGTCATTGAATAGTATGTCGAAAAAAGTCAGTATAGTATGTCATAAAAAGTCATAGTATAGCATGTCATAAAAAGTCATGGTATAGTATGTTGAAAAAAAGTCATAGTATGGTATGTCAAAAAAAGTCATAGTGTAGTATGTCGAAAAAAAGTCATAGTATAGTATGTCGAAAAAAAGTCAAAGTATTATATGTCATAAAAGTCATAGAATAGTATGTCTAAAAAAGTCATAGTATAGTATGTCATAAAACGTCATAGAATAGTATGTCGAAAAAAGTCATAGTAAAGTATGTTGAAAAAAGTCAAAGTATAGCATGTCAAAAAAAGTCACAGTATAGTATGTCAAAAAAAAGTCAAAGTATAGCATGGCATAAAAAGTCACAGTATAGTATGTCAAAAAAAAGTCATAGTATAGTATGTCGAAAAATGTCATAGTATAATATGTCATAAAAGTCATAGAATAGTATGTCGAAAAAAGTCAAAGTATAATATGTCATAAAAGTCATAGAATAGTATGTCAAAAAAAAGTCATAGTATAGTATGTCGAAAAATGTCATAGTATATTATGTCATAAAAAGTCATAGAATAGTATGTCGAAAAAAAGTCATAGTATTGTATGTCATAAAAGTCATAGAATAGTATGTCGAAAAAAGTCATAGTATAGTATGTTGAAAAATAGTCATAGCATTGTATGTCATAAAAGTCATAGAATAGTATGTCGAATAAAGTCAAAAAATAATATGTTGAAAAAAGTCATAGTATAGTATGTAGAAAAAAAGTCATAGTATTGTATGTCATAAAAGTCATAGAATAGTATGTCGAAAAAAGTCATAGTATAGTATGTTGAAAAAAAATCATAGTATTGTATGTCATAAAAGTCATAGAATAGTATGTCAAAAAAGTCATAGTATAGTATGTCATAAAAAGTCATAGTATAGTATGTCGAAAAAAAGTCATAGTGTAGTATGTCGAAAAAAAGTCATAGTATAGTATGTCGAAAAAAGTCAAAGTATAATATGTCATAAAAAGTCATAGAATAGTATGTCAAAAAAAAGTCATAGGATAGTATGTTAAAAAAAGTCAAAGTATAATATGTCGAAAAAAAGTCACAGTATAGTATGTAAAAAAAAAGTCAAAGTATAGCATGGCATAAAAAGTCACAGTATAGTATGTCGAAAAAAAGTCATAGTATAGTATGTCAAAAAAAAGTCATAGTATAGTATGTCGAAAAATGTCATAGTATAGTATGTCATAAAAAGTCATGGAATAGTATGTCGAAAAAAGTCAAAGTATAATATGTCATAAAAGTCATAGAATAGTATGTCGAAAAAAGTCAAAGTATAATATGTCATAAAAGTCATAGAATAGTATGTCAAAAAAAAGTCATAGTATAGTATGTCGAAAAATGTCATAGTATATTATGTCATAAAAAGTCATAGAATGGTATGTCGAAAAAAAGTCATAGTATTGTATGTCATAAAAGTCATAGAATAGTATGTCGAAAAAAGTCATAGTATAGTATGTTGAAAAATAGTCACAGCATTGTATGTCATAAAAGTCATAGAATAGTATGTCGAATAAAGTAAAAAAATAATATGTTGAAAAAAGTCATAGTATAGTATGTTGAAAAAAAGTCATAGTATTGTATGTCATAAAAGTCATAGAATAGTATGTCAAAAAAGTCATAGTATAGTATGTCATAAAAAGTCATAGTATAGTATGTCGAAAAAAAGTCATAGTGTAGTATGTCGAAAAAAAGTCATAGGATAGTATGTTAAAAAAAGTCAAAGTAAAATATGTCGAAAAAAAGTCATAGTATAGTATGTCGAAAAATGTCATAGTATAGTATGTCATAAAAAGTCATAGAATAGTATGTCATAAAACGTCATAGTGTAGTATGTCGAAAAATGTCAAAGTATAATATGTCATAAAAGTCATAGAATAGTATGTCGAAAAAAGTCATAGTATAGTATGTTGAAAAAAAGTCATAGTATTGTATGTCATAAAAGTCATAGAATAGTATGTCAAAAAAGTCATAGTATAGTATGTCAAAAAAAAGTCATAGTATTGTATGTCATGAAAGTCATAGAATAGTATGTTGAAAAAAGTCAAAGAATAGCATGTCATAAAAAGTCATAGTATAGTATGTCAAAAAAAAGTCATAGTATAGTATGTCGAAAAATGTCATAGTATCGTATCTCATAAAAGTCATAGAATAGTACGTCGAAAAAATGTCATAGTATAGTATGTCGAATAAAAGTCATAGAATACTATGTCGAAAAAAAATCATAATATTGTATGTTATAAAAGTCATAGAATAGTATGTCGAAAAATGTCATAGGATAGTATGTCATAAAAGTCATAGTATAGTATGTCGAAAAATGTCATAGTATTGTATGTCATAAAAGTCATAGTATAGTATGTTGAAAAATGTCATAGTATAGCATGTCATAAAAAGTCACAATATAGTATGTAGAATAAAAGTCATAGAATAGTATGTCGAAAAAAGTCAAAGTATAATATGTCATAAAAGTCATGGAATAGTATGTCGAAAAAAAGTCAAAGTATAGTATGTCATAAAAAGTCATAGAATAGTATGTCGAAAAGAGTCAAAGTATAATATGTCATAAAAGTCATAGAATAGTATGTCAAAAAAAAGTCATAGTATAGTATGTTGAAAAATGTCATAGTATATTATGTCATAAAAAGTCATAGAATAGTATGTCGAAAAAAAGTCATAGTATTGTATGTCATAAAAGTCATAGAATAGTATGTCGAAAAAAGTCATAGTATAGTATGTTGAAAAATAGTCATAGCATTGTATGTCATAAAAGTCATAGAATAGTATGTCGAATAAAGTCAAAAAATAATATGTTGAAAAAAGTCATAGTATAGTATGTAGAAAAAAAGTCATAGTATTGTATGTCATAAAAGTCATAGAATAGTATGTCGAAAAAAGTCATAGTATAGTATGTTGAAAAAAAATCATAGTATTGTATGTCATAAAAGTCATAGAATAGTATGTCAAAAAAGTCATAGTATAGTATGTCATAAAAAGTCATAGTATAGTATGTCGAAAAAAAGTCATAGTGTAGTATGTCGAAAAAAAGTCATAGTATAGTATGTCGAAAAAAGTCAAAGTATAATATGTCATAAAAAGTCATAGAATAATATGTCGAAAAAAAGTCACCGTATAGTATGTAAAAAAAAAGTCAAAGTATAGCATGGCATAAAAAGTCACAGTATAGTATGTCGAAAAAAAGTCATAGTATAGTATGTCAAAAAAAAGTCATAGTATAGTATGTCGAAAAATGTCATAGTATAGTATGTCATAAAAAGTCATGGAATAGTATGTCGAAAAAAGTCAAAGTATAATATGTCATAAAAGTCATAGAATAGTATGTCGAAAAAAGTCAAAGTATAATATGTCATAAAAGTCATAGAATAGTATGTCAAAAAAAAGTCATAGTATAGTATGTCGAAAAATGTCATAGTATATTATGTCATAAAAAGTCATAGAATAGTATGTCGAAAAAAAGTCATAGTATTGTATGTCATAAAAGTCATAGAATAGTATGTCGAATAAAGTCATAGTATAGTATGTTGAAAAATAGTCATAGCATTGTATGTCATAAAAGTCATAGAATAGTATGTCGAATAAAGTAAAAAAATAATATGTTGAAAAAAGTCATAGTATAGTATGTTGAAAAAAAGTCATAGTATTGTATGTCATAAAAGTCATAGAATAGTATGTCAAAAAAGTCATAGTATAGTATGTCATAAAAAGTCATAGTATAGTATGTCGAAAAAAAGTCATAGTGTAGTATGTCGAAAAAAAGTCATAGTATAGTATGTCGAAAAAAGTCAAAGTATAATATGTCATAAAAAGTCATAGAATAGTATGTCGAAAAAATGTCATAGGATAGTATGTTAAAAAAAGTCAAAGTATAATATGTCGAAAAAAAGTCATAGTATAGTATGTCGAAAAATGTCATAGTATAGTATGTCATAAAAAGTCATAGAATAGTATGTCATAAAACGTCATAGTGTAGTATGTCGAAAAATGTCAAAGTATAATATGTCATAAAAGTCATAGAATAGTATGTCGAAAAAAGTCATAGTATAGTATGTTGAAAAAAAGTCATAGTATTGTATGTCATAAAAGTCATAGAATAGAATGTCAAAAAAGTCATAGTATAGTATGTCAAAAAAAGTCATAGTATTGTATGTCATGAAAGTCATAGAATAGTATGTTGAAAAAAGTCAAAGAATAGCATGTCATAAAAAGTCATAGTATAGTATGTCAAAAAAAAGTCATAGTATAGTATGTCGAAAAATGTCATAGTATCGTATCTCATAAAAGTCATAGAATAGTACGTCGAAAAAATGTCATAGTATAGTATGTCGAATAAAAGTCATAGAATACTATGTCGAAAAAAATCATAATATTGTATGTTATAAAAGTCATAGAATAGTATGTCGAAAAATGTCATAGGATAGTATGTCATAAAAGTCATAGTATAGTATGTCGAAAAATGTCATAGTATTGTATGTCATAAAAGTCATAGTATAGTATGTTGAAAAATGTCATAGTATAGCATGTCATAAAAAGTCACAGTATAGTATGTCGAATAAAAGTCATAGTATAGTATGTCGAATAAAAGTCATAGAATACTATGTCGAAAAAAAATCATAATATTGTATGTCATAAAAGTCATAGAATAGTATGTCGAAAAATGTCATAGGATTGTATGTCATAAAAGTCATAGTATAGTATGTCGAAAAATGTCATAGTATTGTATGTCATAAAAGTCATAGTATAGTATGTTGAAAAATGTCATAGTATAGCATGTCATAAAAAGTCACAATATAGTATGTAGAATAAAAGTCATAGAATAGTATGTTGAAAAAAGTCAAAGTATAATATGTCATAAAAGTCATGGAATAGTATGTCGAAAAAAAGTCAAAGTATAGTATGTCATAAAAAGTCATAGAATAGTATGTCGAAAAAAAGTCATAGTATAGTATGTCGAAAAAAGTCAAAAAATGATATGTTGAAAAAAGTCATAGTATAGTATGTTTAAAAAAAAGTCATAGTATTGTATGTCATAAAAAGTCATAGTATAGTATGTCGAAAAAAAGTCATAGTATACTATGTCGAAAAAAAGTCATAGTATTGCATGTCACAAAAGTCATAGAATTGTATGTCATGAAAGTCATAGAATAGAATGTCAAAAAAAGTCAAAGAATAGCATGTCATAAAAAGTCATAGTATAGTATGTCGAAAAAAAGTCATAGTATAGTATGTTGAAAAAAAGTCATTGTATTGTATGTCATAAAAGTCATAGTATTGTACAGTATGTCATGAAAGTCATAGAATAGTATGTTGAAAAAAGTCAAAGAATAATATGTCATAAAAAGTCATAGTATAGTATGTCGAAAAAAAGTCATAGTATAGTATGTCATAAAAAGTCATAGAATAGTATGTCATAAAAAGTCATAGTATAGTATAGTAATTCGAAAAAAGTCAAAAAAATAATGTTGAAAAATGTCATAGTATAGTATGTTGAAAAATGTCATAGTATTGTATGTCATAAAAGTCATTGAATAGTATGTCAAAAAAAGTCAGTATAGTATGTCATAAAAAGTCATAGTATAGCATGTCATAAAAAGCTATAGTATAGTATGTTGAAAAAAAGTCATAGTATCGTATGTCATAAAAGTCATAGAATAGTATGTCGAAAAATGTCATAGTATAGTATGTCATAAAAAGTCATAGAATAGTATGTCGAAAAAAAGTCATAGTATAGTATGTCATAAAAAGTCATAGAATAGTATGTCAAAAAAAAGTCATAGTATGGTATGTCAAAAAAAAGTCATAGTATAGTATGTTGAAAAAAAGTCATTGTATTGTATGTCGAATAAAAGTCATAGAATACTATGTCGAAAAAAAATCATAATATTGTATGTCATAAAAGTCATAGAATAGTATGTCGAAAAATGTCATAGGATTGTATGTTGAAAAAAAGTCATAGTATTGTATGTCATAAAAGTCATAGAATAGTATGTCAAAAAAGTCATAGTATAGTATGTCGAAAAAAATTCAAAGTATAATATGTCATAAAAAGTCATAGAATAGTATGTCGAAAAAAAGTCATAGTATTGTATGTCATAAAAGTCATAGAATAGTATGTTGAAAAAAGTCATAGTATAGTATGTTGAAAAATAGTCATAGCATTGTATGTCATAAAAGTCATAGAATAGTATGTCATAAAAGTCATAGAATAGTATGTCAAAAAAGTCATAGTATAGTATGTCATAAAAAGTCATAGTATAGTATGTCAAAAAAAAGTCATAGTGTAGTATGTCGAAAAAAAGTCATAGTATAGTATGTCGAAAAAAGTCAAAGTATAATATGTCATAAAAAGTCATAGAATAGTATGTCGAAAAAAAGTCATAGTATTGTATGTCATAAAAGTCATAGAATAGTATGTCGAAAAAAGTCATAGTATAGTATGTTGAAAAATAGTCATAGCATTGTATGTCATAAAAGTCATAGAATAGTATGTCGAATAAAGTCAAAAAATAATATGTTGAAAAAAGTCATAGTATAGTATGTCATAAAAAGTCACAGTATAGTATGTCAAAAAAAAGTCAAAGTATAGCATGGCATAAAAAGTCACAGTATAGTATGTCAAAAAAAAGTCATAGTATAGTATGTCGAAAAATGTCATAGTATAGTATGTCATAAAAAGTCATGGAATAGTATGTCGAAAAAAGTCAAAGTATAATATGTCATAAAAGTCATAGAATAGTATGTCGAAAAAAAGTCATAGTATAGTATGTCGAAAAATGTCATAGTATATTATGTCATAAAAAGTCATAGAATAGTATGTCGAAAAAAAGTCATAGTATTGTATGTCATAAAAGTCATAGAATAGTATGTCGAAAAAAGTCATAGTATAGTATGTTGAAAAATAGTCATAGCATTGTATGTCATAAAAGTCATAGAATAGTATGTCGAATAAAGTCAAAAAATAATATGTTGAAAAAAGTCATAGTATAGTATGTTGAAAAAAAGTCATAGTATTGTATGTCATAAAAGTCATAGAATAGTATGTCGAAAAAAGTCATAGTATAGTATGTCATAAAAGTCATAGTATAGTATGGCAAAAAAAAGTCATAGTATAGTATGTTAAAAAAAATCATAGTATTGTATGTCATAAAAGTCATAGAATAGTATGTCAAAAAAGTCATAGTATAGTATGTCATAAAAAGTCATAGTATAGTATGTCGAAAAAAAGTCATAGTGTATTATGTCGAAAAAAAGTCATAGTATAGTATGTCGAAAAAAGTCAAAGTATAATATGTCATAAAAGTCATAGAATAGTATGTCGAAAAAAGTCATAGTATAGTATGTTGAAAAATAGTCATAGCATTGTATGTCATAAAAGTCATAGAATAGTATGTCGAATAAAGTCAAAAAATAATATGTTGAAAAAAGTCATAGTATAGTATGTCATAAAAAGTCACAGTATAGTATGTCAAAAAAAAGTCAAAGTATAGCATGGCATAAAAAGTCACAGTATAGTATGTCAAAAAAAAGTCATAGTATAGTATGTCGAAAAATGTCATAGTATAGTATGTCATAAAAAGTCATGGAATAGTATGTCGAAAAAAGTCAAAGTATAATATGTCATAAAAGTCATAGAATAGTATGTCGAAAAAAAGTCATAGAATACTATGTCGAAAAAAAATCATAATATTGTATGTCATAAAAGTCATAGAATAGTATGTCGAAAAATGTCATAGGATTGTATGTCATAAAAGTCATAGTATAGTATGTCGAAAAATGTCATAGTATTGTATGTCATAAAAGTCATAGTATAGTATGTTGAAAAATGTCATAGTATAGCATGTCATAAAAAGTCACAATATAGTATGTAGAATAAAAGTCATAGAATAGTATGTTGAAAAAAGTCAAAGTATAATATGTCATAAAAGTCATGGAATAGTATGTCGAAAAAAAGTCAAAGTATAGTATGTCATAAAAAGTCATAGAATAGTATGTCGAAAAAAAGTCATAGTATAGTATGTCGAAAAAAGTCAAAAAATGATATGTTGAAAAAAGTCATAGTATAGTATGTTTAAAAAAAAGTCATAGTATTGTATGTCATAAAAAGTCATAGTATAGTATGTCGAAAAAAAGTCATAGTATACTATGTCGAAAAAAAGTCATAGTATTGCATGTCACAAAAGTCATAGAATTGTATGTCATGAAAGTCATAGAATAGAATGTCAAAAAAAGTCAAAGAATAGCATGTCATAAAAAGTCATAGTATAGTATGTCGAAAAAAAGTCATAGTATAGTATGTTGAAAAAAAGTCATTGTATTGTATGTCATAAAAGTCATAGTATTGTACAGTATGTCATGAAAGTCATAGAATAGTATGTTGAAAAAAGTCAAAGAATAATATGTCATAAAAAGTCATAGTATAGTATGTCGAAAAAAAGTCATAGTATAGTATGTCATAAAAAGTCATAGAATAGTATGTCATAAAAAGTCATAGTATAGTATAGTAATTCGAAAAAAGTCAAAAAAATAATGTTGAAAAATGTCATAGTATAGTATGTTGAAAAATGTCATAGTATTGTATGTCATAAAAGTCATTGAATAGTATGTCAAAAAAAGTCAGTATAGTATGTCATAAAAAGTCATAGTATAGCATGTCATAAAAAGCTATAGTATAGTATGTTGAAAAAAAGTCATAGTATCGTATGTCATAAAAGTCATAGAATAGTATGTCGAAAAATGTCATAGTATAGTATGTCATAAAAAGTCATAGAATAGTATGTCGAAAAAAAGTCATAGTATAGTATGTCATAAAAAGTCATAGAATAGTATGTCAAAAAAAAGTCATAGTATGGTATGTCAAAAAAAAGTCATAGTATAGTATGTTGAAAAAAAGTCATTGTATTGTATGTCGAATAAAAGTCATAGAATACTATGTCGAAAAAAAATCATAATATTGTATGTCATAAAAGTCATAGAATAGTATGTCGAAAAATGTCATAGGATTGTATGTTGAAAAAAAGTCATAGTATTGTATGTCATAAAAGTCATAGAATAGTATGTCAAAAAAGTCATAGTATAGTATGTCGAAAAAAATTCAAAGTATAATATGTCATAAAAAGTCATAGAATAGTATGTCGAAAAAAAGTCATAGTATTGTATGTCATAAAAGTCATAGAATAGTATGTTGAAAAAAGTCATAGTATAGTATGTTGAAAAATAGTCATAGCATTGTATGTCATAAAAGTCATAGAATAGTATGTCATAAAAGTCATAGAATAGTATGTCAAAAAAGTCATAGTATAGTATGTCATAAAAAGTCATAGTATAGTATGTCAAAAAAAAGTCATAGTGTAGTATGTCGAAAAAAAGTCATAGTATAGTATGTCGAAAAAAGTCAAAGTATAATATGTCATAAAAAGTCATAGAATAGTATGTCGAAAAAAAGTCATAGTATTGTATGTCATAAAAGTCATAGAATAGTATGTCGAAAAAAGTCATAGTATAGTATGTTGAAAAATAGTCATAGCATTGTATGTCATAAAAGTCATAGAATAGTATGTCGAATAAAGTCAAAAAATAATATGTTGAAAAAAGTCATAGTATAGTATGTCATAAAAAGTCACAGTATAGTATGTCAAAAAAAAGTCAAAGTATAGCATGGCATAAAAAGTCACAGTATAGTATGTCAAAAAAAAGTCATAGTATAGTATGTCGAAAAATGTCATAGTATAGTATGTCATAAAAAGTCATGGAATAGTATGTCGAAAAAAGTCAAAGTATAATATGTCATAAAAGTCATAGAATAGTATGTCGAAAAAAAGTCATAGTATAGTATGTCGAAAAATGTCATAGTATATTATGTCATAAAAAGTCATAGAATAGTATGTCGAAAAAAAGTCATAGTATTGTATGTCATAAAAGTCATAGAATAGTATGTCGAAAAAAGTCATAGTATAGTATGTTGAAAAATAGTCATAGCATTGTATGTCATAAAAGTCATAGAATAGTATGTCGAATAAAGTCAAAAAATAATATGTTGAAAAAAGTCATAGTATAGTATGTTGAAAAAAAGTCATAGTATTGTATGTCATAAAAGTCATAGAATAGTATGTCGAAAAAAGTCATAGTATAGTATGTCATAAAAGTCATAGTATAGTATGGCAAAAAAAAGTCATAGTATAGTATGTTAAAAAAAATCATAGTATTGTATGTCATAAAAGTCATAGAATAGTATGTCAAAAAAGTCATAGTATAGTATGTCATAAAAAGTCATAGTATAGTATGTCGAAAAAAAGTCATAGTGTATTATGTCGAAAAAAAGTCATAGTATAGTATGTCGAAAAAAGTCAAAGTATAATATGTCATAAAAGTCATAGAATAGTATGTCGAAAAAAGTCATAGTATAGTATGTTGAAAAATAGTCATAGCATTGTATGTCATAAAAGTCATAGAATAGTATGTCGAATAAAGTCAAAAAATAATATGTTGAAAAAAGTCATAGTATAGTATGTCATAAAAAGTCACAGTATAGTATGTCAAAAAAAAGTCAAAGTATAGCATGGCATAAAAAGTCACAGTATAGTATGTCAAAAAAAAGTCATAGTATAGTATGTCGAAAAATGTCATAGTATAGTATGTCATAAAAAGTCATGGAATAGTATGTCGAAAAAAGTCAAAGTATAATATGTCATAAAAGTCATAGAATAGTATGTCGAAAAAAAGTCATAGTATAGTATGTCGAAAAATGTCATAGTATATTATGTCATAAAAAGTCATAGAATAGTATGTCGAAAAAAAGTCATAGTATTGTATGTCATAAAAGTCATAGAATAGTATGTCGAAAAAAGTCATAGTATAGTATGTTGAAAAATAGTCATAGCATTGTATGTCATAAAAGTCATAGAATAGTATGTCGAATAAAGTCAAAAAATAATATGTTGAAAAAAGTCATAGTATAGTATGTTGAAAAAAAGTCATAGTATTGTATGTCATAAAAGTCATAGAATAGTATGTCGAAAAAAGTCATAGTATAGTATGTCATAAAAGTCATAGTATAGTATGGCAAAAAAAAGTCATAGTATAGTATGTTAAAAAAAATCATAGTATTGTATGTCATAAAAGTCATAGAATAGTATGTCAAAAAAGTCATAGTATAGTATGTCATAAAAAGTCATAGTATAGTATGTCGAAAAAAAGTCATAGTGTATTATGTCGAAAAAAAGTCATAGTATAGTATGTCGAAAAAAGTCAAAGTATAATATGTCATAAAAAGTCATAGAATAGTATGTCGAAAAAAAGTCATAAGTATAGTATGTTAAAAAAAGTCAAAGTATAATATGTCGAAAAAAAGTCATAGCATAGTATGTCGAAAAATGTCATAGTATAGTATGTCATAAAAAGTCATAGAATAGTATGTCATTAAATGTCATAGAATAGTATGTCGAAAAAAGTCATAGTATAGTATGTTGAAAAAAGTCAAAGTATAGCATGTCATAAAAAGTCACAGTATAGTATGTCGAAAAAAAGTCAAAGTATAGCATGTCATAAAATGTCACAATATAGTATGGCTAAAAAGAGTCAAAGTATAGCATGTCATAAAATGTCACAGTATAGTATGGCTAAAAAGAGTCATAGTATAGTATGTCGAAAAATGTCATAGTATAGTATGTCATAAAAAGTCATAGAATAGTATGTCGAAAAAAGTCAAAGTATAGCATGTCATAAAAAGTCAAAGTATAGTATGTCGAAAAAAAGTCATGGTATAGTATGTTGAAAAATGTCATAGTATAGTATGTCATAAAAAGTCATAGAATAGTATGTCGAAAAAAAGTCATAGTATAGTATGTCATAAAAAGTCATAGTATAGAATGTCAAAAAAAGTCATAGTGTAGTATGTCGAAAAATGTCAAAGTATAATATGTCATAAAAGTCATAGAATAGTATGTCGAAAAAAGTCATAGTATAGTATGTTGAAAAAAAGTCATAGTATTGTATGTCATAAAAGTCATAGAATAGTATGTCAAAAAAGTCATAGTATAGTATGTCAAAAAAAAGTCATAGTATTGTATGTCATGAAAGTCATAGAATAGTATGTTGAAAAAAGTCAAAGAATAGCATGTCATAAAAAGTCATAGTATAGTAAGTCAAAAAAAAGTCATAGTATAGTATGTCGAAAAATGTCATAGTTAAGTATGTCATAAAAAGTCATAGAATGGTATGTCGAAAAAAAGTCATAGTATAGTATGTCATAAAAATGTATAGTATAGTATGTCGAAAAAAAGTCATAGTATCGTATCTCATAAAAGTCATAGAATAGTACGTCGAAAAAATGTCATAGTATAGTATGTCGAATAAAAGTCATAGAATACTATGTCGAAAAAAATCATAATATTGTATGTCATAAAAGTCATAGAATAGTATGTCGAAAAATGTCATAGGATAGTATGTCATAAAAGTCATAGTATAGTATAGTTTGTCGAAAAATGTCATAGTATTGTATGTCATAAAAGTCATAGTATAGTATGTTGAAAAATGTCAAAGAATAGCATGTCATAAAAAGTCACAGTATAGTATGTCGAATAAAAGTCATAGTATAGTATGTCGAATAAAAGTCATAGAATACTATGTCGAAAAAAAATAATAATATTGTATGTCATAAAAGTCATAGAATAGTATGTCGAAAAATGTCATAGGATTGTATGTCATAAAAGTCATAGTATAGTATGTCGAAAAATGTCATAGTATTGTATGTCATAAAAGTCATAGTATAGTATGTTGAAAAATGTCATAGTATAGCATGTCATAAAAAGTCACAATATAGTATGTAGAATAAAAGTCATAGAATAGTATGTCGAAAAAAGTCAAAGTATAATATGTCATAAAAGTCATGGAATAGTATGTCGAAAAAAAGTCAAAGTATAGTATGTCATAAAAAGTCATAGAATAGTATGTTGAAAAAAAGTCATAGTATAGTATGTCGAAAAAAGTCAAAAAATGATATGTTGAAAAAAGTCATAGTATAGTATGTTTAAAAAAAAGTCATAGTATAGTATGTCAAAAAAAGTCATAGTATTGTATGTCATGAAAGTCATAGAATAGAATGTCAAAAAAAGTCAAAGAATAGCATGTCATAAAAAGTCATAGTATAGTATGTCGAAAAAAAGTCATAGTATAGTATGTTGAAAAATGTCATAGTATAGTATGTCATAAAAAGTCATAGAATAGTATGTCGAAAAAAGTCATAGTATAGTATGTCGAATAATGTCAAAGTATAATGTGTCATAAAAGTCATAGAATAGTATGTCGAAAAAAGTCATAGTATAGTATGTTGAAAAAAAGTCATTGTATTGTATGTCATAAAAGTCATAGTATTGTATGTCATGAAAGTCATAGAATAGTATGTTGAAAAAAGTCAAAGAATAGCATGTCATAAAAAGTCATAGTATAGTATGTCGAAAAAAAATCATAGTATAGTATGTCGAAAAATGTCATAGTATAGTATGTCATAAAAAGTCATAGAATAGTATGTCGAAAAAAAGTCATAGTATAGTATGTCATAAAAATGTATAGTATAGTATGTCAAAAAAAATTCATAGTGTAGTATGTCGAAAAAAAGTCATAGTATAGTGTGTCGAAAAAAGTCAAAGTATAATATGTCATAAAAGTCATAGAATAGTATGTCGAAAAAAGTCATAGTATAGTAAGTCGAAAAATGTCATAGTATAGTATGTCATAAAAAGTCATAGAATAGTATGTCAAAAAAAGTCATAGTATAGTATGTCATAAAAAGTCATAGTATAGTATGTCAAAAAAAAGTCTTAGTGTAGTATGTCAAAAAAAAGTTGTAGTATAGTATGTTGAAAAAAAGTCATAGAATAGTATGTCGAAAAAAAGTCATAGTATAGTATGTCGAAAAAAGTCAAAGTATAGTATGTCGAAAAATGTCATAGTATAGTATGTCATAAAAAGTCATAGCATAGTATGTCGAAAAAAAGTCATAGTATAGTATGTCAAAAAAAGTCATAGTATTGTATGTCATGAAAGTCATAGAATAGTATGTCGAAAAAGTCCTAGTATAGTATGTCAAAAAAAGTCATAGTATCGTATGTCATAAAAGTCATAGAATAGTATGTCGAAAAAAGGTCATTGTATAGTATGTCATGAAAGTCATAGAATAGTATGTGTAAAAAAGTCATAGTATAGTATCTCATAAAAAGTGTTAGTTGCATGTCATAAAAAGTCATAGTATAGTATGTCAAAATAAAAGTCATAGAATAGTATGTCATAAAAAGTCATAGTATAGTATGTCAAAATAAAAGTCATAGTATAGTATGTAAAAAAAAGTCATAGTATAGTATGTCGAAAAAAAGTCATAGTATAGTATGTCAAAAAAAAGTCATAGTATAGTATGTCGAAAAATGTCATAGTATAGTATTTCATAAAAAGTCTATATACTATACTATGACTTTTTTTCGAGATACTATACTATGACTTTTTATGACATGCTATACTTTGACTTTTTTCAATAAACTATTCTATGACTTTTATGACATACAATACTATAACTTTTTTTCGACATACTATTCTATGACGTTCTATGACATACTATACTATGACTTTTTTAGACATACTATTCTATGACTTTTATGACATATTATACTTTGACTTTTTTTCGACATACTATACTATGACTTTTTTTTGACATACTACACCTTGACTTTTTTTCGACATACTATACTATGACTTTTTTCGACATACTATTCTATGACTTTTTATGACATACTATACTATGACATTTTTCGACATACTATACTATGACTTTTTTTTGACATACTATACTATGACTTTTTATGACATACTATACTATGAATTTTTTTCGACATACTATACTATGACTTTTTATGACATGCTATATTATGACTTTTTATGAGATACTATACTATGACTTTTTTCGACACACTATACTATGACTTTTTTTTGACATACTATACTATGACTTTTTTCAACATACTATACTATGACATTTTTTGACATACTATACTATGACTTTTTTTTGACATACAATACTATGACTTTTTTTCGACATACTATACTATGACTTTTTTTCGACATACTATACAATGACTTTTTATGACATACTATTCTATAACTTTTATGACATATTAAACTATGACTTTTTTTCACATACTATTCTATGACTTTTATGACATACTACACTATGATTTATTTTCGACATACTATTCTATGACTTTTTAAGACATACTATACATTGACTTTTTTGACATACTATACTATGACTTTTTTTCGACATACTACACTATGACATTTTTTCCACATACTATACTATGACTTTTTTTCAACATACTATACTGCGACTTTTTGACATACTATACTATGATTTTTTTATTAGTTTTTACTATACTTTGACTTTTTTCAACATACTATTCTATGACTTTTTATGACAAACAATACTACGACATTTTTTTGACATACTATACTATGACTTTTTTGGACATACTATTCTATGACTTTTATGACATATTATACTATGACTTTTTATGACATACCATACTATGACATTTTTCGACATACTATACTATGACTTTTTTTCGACATACTATTCTATGACTTTTATGACATACAATACTATGACATTTCTTCGACATACTATACTATGACTTTTTTTCAACATAGTATACTGCGACTTTTTGACATACTATACTATGACTTTTTTTCAACACAGTATACTGCGACTTTTTGACATACTATACTAGGATTTTTTTATTAGTTTTTTCTATACTTTGACTTTTTTCAACATACTATTCTATGACTTTTTATCACATACTACACTATGACATTTTTTCCACATACTATACTATGACTTTTTTTCAACATACTATACTGCGACTTTTTGACATACTATACTATGACTTTTTTTCAACACAGTATACTGCGACTTTTTGACATACTATACTAGGATTTTTTTATTAGTTTTTTCTATACTTTGACGTTTTTCAACATACTATTCTATGACTTTTTATTACATACTATACTATGACATTTTTTACATACTATACTATGACTTTTTTGGACATACTATACTATGACATTTTTCGACATACTATACTATGACTTTTTTTCGACATACTATTCTATGACTTTTATGACATACAATACTATGACATTTCTTCGACATACTATACTATGACTTTTTTTCAACATAGTATACTGCGACTTTTTGACATACTATACTATGACTTTTTTTCAACACAGTATACTGCGACTTTTTGACATACTATACTAGGATTTTTTTATTAGTTTTTTCTATACTTTGACGTTTTTCAACATACTATTCTATGACTTTTTATTACATACTATACTATGACATTTTTTACATACTATACTATGACTTTTTTGGACATACTATACTATGACATTTTTCGACATACTATACTATGACTTTTTTTCGACATACTATTCTATGACTTTTATGACATACAATACTATGACATTTTTTCTACATACTATACTACGACTTTTTTTCAACATAGTATACTGCGACTTTTTGACATACTATACTATGATTTTTTTATTAGTTTTTTCTATACTTTGACTTTTTTCAACATACTATTCTATGACTTTTTATCACATACTACACTATGACATTTTTTCCACATACTATACTATGACTTTTTTTCAACATACTATACTGCGACTTTTTGACATACTATACTATGACTTTTTTTCAACACAGTATACTGCGACTTTTTGACATACTATACTAGGATTTTTTTATTAGTTTTTTCTATACTTTGACGTTTTTCAACATACTATTCTATGACTTTTTATTACATACTATACTATGACATTTTTTACATACTATACTATGACTTTTTTGGACATACTATACTATGACATTTTTCGACATACTATACTATGACTTTTTTTCGACATACTATTCTATGACTTTTATGACATACAATACTATGACATTTTTTCTACATACTATACTATGACTTTTTTGGACATACTATACTATGACATTTTTCGACATACAATACTATGACTTTTTTTCGACATACTATACTATGACTTTTTTTTTACATACTGTACTATGACTTTTATGACATACAATACTATGACTTTTTTTCGACATACTATACTATGACTTTTTTTTGACATACTATACTATGACTTTTTTGGACATACTTTTCTATGACTTTTTTTTGACATACTATTCTATGACTTTTTTTGACATACTATTCTATGACTTTTATGACATATTATACTATGACATTTTTTGACATACTATACTATAACTTTTTTTTGACTTACTATTCTATGACTTTTTATTACATACTATACTATGACATTTTTTTTACATACCATACTTTGACTTTTTTGACATACTATACTATGACTTTTATTCAACATACTACACTATGATTTATTTTCGACATACTATTCTATGACTTTTTTGGACATACTATACTATGACTTTTATGACATATTATACTTTGACTTTTTTGACATACTATACTATGACTTTTTTTCGACATGCTACACTATGACATTTTTTCGACATACTATACTATGACTTTTTATTACATACTATACTATGACTTTTTTTTGACATACTATTCTATGACTTTTATGACATACAATACTATGACATTTTTTCGACATACTATACTATGACTTTTTTTCAACATAGTATACTGCGACTTCTTGACATACTATACTATGATTTTTTTATTAGTTTTTTCTATACTTTGACTTTTTTCAACATACTATTCTATGACTTTTTATTACATACTATACTATGACATTTGTTCGACATACTATTCTATGACTTTTTATGACTTACTATACTATGACTTTTTTTGACATACTATACTATGACTTTTTTGGACATACTATTCTATGACTTTTATGACATACAATACTATGACTTTTTATCGACATACTATACTATAACTTTTTTTTGACATACTATACTATGACTTTTTTTGACATACTATACTATGACTTTTTTTCGACATACTATTCTATGACTTTTTTGGACATACTATTCTATGACTTTTATGACATATTATACTATGACTTTTTATGACGTACTATACTATGACATTTTTCGACATACTATACTATGACTTTTTATGACATACTATACTATGACTTTTTTCGACATACTATTCTATGACTTTTACGACATACAATACTACGACATTTTTTCGACATACTATACTATGACTTTTTTTCAACATAGTATACTGCGACTTTTTGACATACTATACTATGATTTTTTTATTAGTTTTTTCTATACTTTGACTTTTTTCAACATACTATTCTATGACTTTTTATTACATACTATACTATGACATTTTTTCGACATACTATTCTATGACTTTTTTTTTTACATACTATACTATGACTTTTTTTCGACATACTAATCTATGACTTTTTATGACACACTATACTATGACTTTTTTTGACATACTATACTATGACTTTTTTGGACATACTATTCTATGACTTTTATGACATATTATACTATGACATTTTTTGACATACTATACTATAACTTTTTTTTGACATACTATTCTATGACTTTTTATTACATACTATACTATGACATTTTTTTTACATACCATACTTTGAGTTTTTTGACATACTATACTATGACTTTTTTTCAACATACTACACTATGATTTATTTTCGACATACTATTCTATGACTTTTTTGGACAAACTATACTATGACTTTTATGACATATTATACTTTGACTTTTTTGACATACTATACTATGACTTTTTTTCGACATGCTACACTATGACATTTTTTCGACATACTATACTATGACTTTTTATTACATACTGTACTATGACATTTTTCGACATACTATACTATGACTTTTTTTTGACATACTATTCTATGACTTTTTTTCGACATACTAATCTATGACTTTTTATGACACACTATACTATGACTTTTTTTGACATACTATACTATGACTTTTTTGGACATACTATTCTATGACTTTTATGACATACAATACTATGACTTTTTATCGACATACTATACTATGACTTTTTTTTGACATACTATACTATGACTTTTTATGACATACTATTCTATGACTTTTATGACATATTATACTATGACTTTTTATAGCATACTATTCTATGACTTTCATTACATATTATACTTTGACTTTTTTTGACATACTATTCTATGACTTTTTTTCGACATACTACACTATGACTTTTTTTCGACATACTATTCTATGACTTTTATGACATATTATGCTTTGACTTTTTTTGACATACTATACTATGACTTTTTTTCGACATACTACACTATGACATTTTTTCGACATACTATACTATGACTTTTTATTACATACTATACTATGACATTTTTTCGACATACTATTCTATGACTTTTATGACATACAATACTATGACATTTTTTTGACATACTATACTATGACTTTTTTTCAACATAGTATACTGCGACTTTTTGACATACTATACTATGATTTTTTTATTTGTTTTTTCTATACTTTGACTTTTTTCAACATACTATTCTATGACTTTTTATTACATACTATACTATGACATTTTTTTTACATACTATACTATGACTTTTTTGGACATACTATTCTATGACTTTTATGACATACAATACTATGACTTTTTTTCAACATACTATACTATGACTTTTTTTCGACATACTATACTATGACTTTTATGACATACAATACTATGACTTTTTTTCGACATACTATACTATGACTTTTTTTTTACATACTATACTATGACTTTTTTGGACATACTTTTCTATGACTTTTTTTTGACATACTATTCTATGACTTTTTTTGACATACTATTCTATGACTTTTATGACATATTATACTATGACATTTTTTGACATACTATACTATAACTTTTTTTTGACATACTATTCTATGACTTTTATGACATACAATACTATGACTTTTTTTCGACATACTATACTATGACTTTTTTTGGACATACTATTCTATGACTTTTATGACATATTATACTATGACTTTTTATGACATACTATACTATGACATTTTTCGACATACTATACTATGACTTTTTATGACATACTATACTATGACTTTTTTCGACATACTATTCTAGGACTTTTACGACATACAATACTACGACATTTTTTCGACATACTATACTATGACTTTTTTCAACATACTATTCTATGACTTTTTATTACATACTATACTATGACATTTTTTCGACATACTATTCTATGACTTTTTTTTTTACATACTATACTATGACTTTTTTTCGACATACTAATCTATGACTTTTTATGACACACTATACTATGACTTTTTTGGACATACTATTCTATGACTTTTATGACATATTATACTATGACATTTTTTGACATACTATACTATAACTTTTTTTTGACATACTATTCTATGACTTTTTATTACATACTATACTATGACATTTTTTTTACATACCATACTTTGACTTTTTTGACATACTATACTATGACTTTTTTTCAACATACTACACTATGATTTATTTTCGACATACTATTCTATGACTTTTTTGGACATACTATACTATGACTTTTATGACATATTATACTTTGACTTTTTTGACATACTATACTATGACTTTTTTTCGACATGCTACACTATGACATTTTTTCGACATACTATACTATGACTTTTTATTACATACTATACTATGACATTTTTCGACATACTATACTATGACTTTTTTTTGACATACTATTCTATGACTTTTATGACATACAATACTATGACATTTTTTCGACATACTATACTATGACTTTTTTTCAACATAGTATACTGCGACTTCTTGACATACTATACAATGATTTTTTTATTAGTTTTTTCTATACTTTGACTTTTTTCAACATACTATTCTATGACTTTTTATTACATACTATACTATGACATTTGTTCGACATACTATTCTATGACTTTTTATGACATACAATACTATGACTTTTTTTGACATACTATACTATGACTTTTTTGGACATACTATTCTATGACTTTTATGACATACAATACTATGACTTTTTTTCGACATACAATACTATGACTTTTTTTTGACATACTATACTATGACTTTTTGGGACATACTATTCTATGACTTTTATGACATACAATACTATGACTTTTATGACATATTATACTATGACTTTTTATGACATACTATACTATGACATTTTTCGACATACTATACTATGACTTTTTATGACATACTATACTATGACTTTTTTCGACATACTATTCTATGACTTTTACGACATACAATACTACGACATTTTTTCGACATACTATACTATGACTTTTTTTCAACATAGTATACTGCGACTTTTTGACATACTATACTATGATTTTTTTATTAGTTTTTTCTATACTTTGACTTTTTTCAACATACTATTCTATGACTTTTTATTACATACTATACTATGACATTTTTTCGACATACTATTCTATGACTTTTTTTTTGACATACTATACTATGACTTTTTTTCAACATACTAATCTATGACTTTTTATGACACACTATACTATGACTTTTTTTGACATACTATACTATGACTTTTTTGGACATACTATTCTATGACTTTTATGACATACAATACTATGACTTTTTATCGACATACTATACTATGACTTTTTTTTGACATACTATACTATGACTTTTTATGGCATACTATTCTATGACTTTCATGACATATTATACTTTGACTTTTTTTGACATACTATTCTATGACTTTTTTTCGACATACTACACTATAACTTTTTTTCGACATACTATTCTATGACTTTTATGACATATTATGCTTTGACTTTTTTTGACATACTATACTATGACTTTTTTTCGACATACTACACTATGACTTTTTTTTGACATACTATACTATGACTTTTTACTACATACTATACTATGACTTTTTTCGACATACTATTCTATGACTTTTATGACATACAATACTATGACATTTTTTCGACATACTATACTATGACTTTTTACTACATACTATACTATGACTTTTTTCGACATACTATTCTATGACTTTTATGACATACTATACTATGACTTTTTTTCAACATAGTATACTGTGACTTTTTGACATACTATACTATGATTTTTGTATTAGTTTTTTCTATACTTTGACTTTTTTCAACATACTATTCTATGACTTTTTATTACATACTATACTATGACATTTTTTTGACATACTATTCTATGACTTTTTTTTACATACTATACTTTGACTTTTTTTCGACATACTATTCTATGACTTTTTATGACATACTATACTATGACTTTTTTTGACATACTATACTATGACTTTTTTGGACATACTATTCTATGACTTTTATGACATACAATACTATGACTTTTTTTTGACATACTATACTATGACTTTTTTTCAACATACTATAGGCAAGGCAAGGCAAGTCAGCTTTATTTGTATAGTACATTTCAGCAACAGGGCAATTCAAAGTGCTTTACATTAAATCAGTTAAACAGATAAAACACAAGTACAAACAGTTGAAATCATAAGCATTAAAAACCGATAAAACACATGAATAAATAGTTAAAAACAAAATAGAAACATTAGGACACATAAAACACAAGAATAAAAGTTACAGTGCAGCATAAGAAATTTAAAGAAATGAGCAGTCATTTAAGAAAGGCAGCATCAAAAAGAAAGGTCTTCAGCCTTGATTTAAAAGAACTCAGAGTAGCAGCGGATCTGCAGGTTTCTGGGAGTTTATTCCAGATATGAGGAGCATAGAAACTGAAAGCTGCTTCACCCTGTTTAGTTCTGACTCTGGGGACAGAAAGTAGACCTGTCCCAGATGACCTGAGAGGTCTGGGTGGTTCATAGTGTAGTAGCAGATCAGAAATGTATTTTGGACCTAAACTGTTAAGTGATTTGTAAACTAGCAAAAGTACTTTGAAATCAATTCTTTGAGACACAGGAAGCCAGTGTAAAGACTTCAGAACTGGAGTGATGTGATCCAGTCTCCTGGTCTTAGTGAGGACTCGAGCAGCAGCGTTCTGAATCAGCTGCAGCTGTCTGATTGATTTTTTAGGGAGACCTGTAAAGACACCGTTACAGTAGTCAAGTCTACTGAAGATGAAGGTATGGACCAGTTTTTCCAAGTCCTGTTGACACATAAGTCCTTTAACCCTTGATATATTCTTAAGGTGATAAAAGGCTGACTTTGTAATTGTCTTAATGTGGCTGTTAAAATTCAGGTCAGAGTCCATGACTACACCAAGATTTCTGGCTTTGTCTGTTGTTTTTAACATTGTTGTTTGAAGCTGAGCGCAGACTTTTAATCGTTCCTCTTTTGCTCCAAAAACAACCACCTCAGTTTTTCCTTCATTTAATTTCAGAAAGTTCTGGCACATCCAGCCGTTAATTTGTTCGATGCACTTAGTCAGTTTTTGTATTGGCCTATAGTCCCCTGGCGATAAGGTTATGTAAATTTGTGTATCGTCCTACTATACTATGACTTTTTATGACATGCTATACTTTGACTTTTTTCGACATACTATTCTATGACTTTTTATGACATACTATACTATGACTTTTTTTGACATACTATTCTATGACTTTTATGACATATTATACTTTGACTTTTTTTTGACATACTACACTATGACTTTTTATGACATACTATACTATGACTTTTTTCAACATACTATGACTTATTTCCCACAGACA